>JBCHWC010000098.1:0-184393 GCA_039654765.1 Mylopharyngodon piceus
TTCGGAAGGGCTCATCCCTGTGCCCTAATCCCTTCAGAGGGTTTACCCTCCAGAGTGAGAGCTTCGAAGGGATGAAGGGTGTAGGGGTCAAAAAAACTCTTCTTTTGTAACGCACTTCTGCGTCATCTTAACGAGACAATCAAGGAACCGCCTTTGTCGCGCATTTTGTACGCTGGTTAACCCCCCAAAAAACACACATTTTGTCTAACGTTAGTTTATTTATTTACATAAAATATAATGTATATTGTGTCTATGTATTTTAATCATTTGAATGGACTGATAAAGGAAGCTGTAAAGTATTTTTGTTGAAGTGCAACATCATTTTGACCATAAAATCTAACTAAACTAAAAATCTAACTCAAAAAATCTAGTGGTTCTTGAAGCACTGACTCCAGCTGCAGTCCACTCTTTGTGAATCTCCCCACATTTTTGAATGGGTTTTGTTTCACAATCCCTCTTCAGGGTGCGGTTATCCCTATTGCTTGTACACTTTTTTCTACCACATCTTTTCCTTCCCTTCGCCTCTCTATTAATGTGCTTGGACACAGAGCTCTGTGAACAGCCAGCCTTCTTTTGCAATGACCTTTCGTGTCTTGCCCTCCTTGTGCAAGGTGTCAGTGGTTGTCTTTTGGACAACTGTCAAGTCAGCAAGTCTTCCCCATGGATTGTGTAGCCTATAGAATTAGACTGAGAGACCATTTAAAGGCTTTTGCAGGTGTTTCTTGAGTTAATTAGCTGGATTAGAGTGTGGCACCAGGTGTCTTCAATATTGAACCTTTTCACAATATTCTAATTCTTCTGAAAGATACTGAATTTGGGATTTTCCCTTAGTTGTCAGTTATAAATCATCAAAATTACTAAAAGAAATAAACATTTGAAATATATCAGTCTGTGTGTAATGAATGAATATAATATACAAGTTTCTACTTTTTGAATGGAATTAGTGAAATAAATCAACTTTTTGATGATATTCTAATTATATGACCAGCACCTGTATATCAGCTACATCACAAAAAAATTTCTGACACAAAAGCATTACAAGGGTATATATTATGCAAAAAATTTTAAAAATGCACTTCTTTCACTTTATTGGGTATACAGTATTTATATTTCCTCCATTGAATGTTATCTATTTTAGAACCCTTTTTGGAGAAATTGGAGTTTCGAGATTGAGAAAAGTTGACGTAATAAATTTATTATTACATTCTTTACTTAAAAGCAAAACACCTCCCAAACATAACTGTGAAAAGTTGTTTTGAGCAGGAGTCATGGGAGTCAGCTTTCATCAGACATATTAATCAATCAGGAATCACAGGACAGGAATCAGGAATCACAGGGTTAAGTCTCTGGCCCCCTGCCAGAGACAACCCTCTACAAGAGGGGAGGCAAACATGAGCCTAGACACTAGCTGGGGAGGCTGTAACAAAAAAGTAGCCTACACCGGCTGCTGTTAGTCAGAAACAGGAGCTAACAATGTCCGGGCCTAGGCCGGGAATAGGGACAGCCCAAAGAGGAGGGCCGACCCCCATAATCATGACCTTGCTGAGGCTCAATAGGAGGCTCAAATCCAGACAGCACACTAAACAAAGCTGGATGCCCAACCACTATAAGAATAAAAAACAGCTAGCGCTCAGCAGGGTAGTCTGAGCCTGACAACTCTCGGTTGAGAGGAGGCTTTGCAATAAAAAGAAACCAAGGTGGCCGAAAGGAATGGCCAATGCTAAAAAGGTACCTCTGCCTGGAGCTCTAGGGAGCGGAGGCCCTAACAAAAATGTAACAAAGAGGGGGCCAACACACTCTAAAATGTCAAGGTGGCCATAAATAGGCCGACGCTAAGACAAACACCAAAGCTCAACAGAGCGGTGGTACAAAAAAACCACTACCCAAAAACAGGCGTCCAAGCAAGCCGTCACTAAAGGTCATTAAGGACTGGAGCTCAAGGGAGTGGAATTTCAGATAAAAACCGCATCACTCAACCTAAGGAAGGGACCCCCGGAGGCCAGAAGGCGGCCTACACCAAAAACGTGAACTTTACTGAAGCTCAACAGTTACATAGAGACTTCAGAAGTGAGAGGCAGCTATTTGATAAAATGGCTTGCCATACTGCATAAAATTTGTTCTAAAATAACCCATTATAAAGCTTCAAAATTAACTCTCAATGGAGAGGAAGAAAATAGCAAGGGTGTCATGATCAACCTTCCATAAAAAGAGCTCCAGGGCACAGAAAAAGCCCCAATATAACGAAATTACAAAATAAAAGTCCCCTATAGCCTTTCGCAGGGAGCTGAGGTCACTGCAGAATAAAATATCTCCCTTAGCAGGGAAGTGACTTGCTAAGCTCACCTAAGACCAAAAAAGAGCAGAGGCAAAATGTAAAAATGGCCTGCCATACTCTAGCAGTCTGAAAGGCTGCGCTCACTACCAAGCTCTGAGCCGGACCCTCAGAAGGGGTTCCAGGTAAGGAACATCATCATCGGGCCCAGGCTTCAGGCCTGATGTCAGAGCGAGTGCAGGGAAAGGAAGGGTACAGGGGGAAAAAAAAGAAGAGGAGAGGGTGATGGAAAACTCCCAGGGGGAAGAAACACTCAGCGGCGCTCAGCGCGCTTGCTTTGTATTACTTCCCTTAAATCCTGCTTTTTCTTTCTAGCGTCACGCCTTCTCTGAGACCTGCTCATCGGAGGAAGAGGGGCCCGAGAGGCGACGCTAGACCCCTGGCTCTGTCTATAGTCCTCAGACCAAGACGGGCCAGGTCCCCCTGGCTGCCTGGGTGCAGACTCGGACCGGCGCGGTATACAAGATTTAAAAGCCGCCGAGCGCACCCTCGCCTCCTTGAACTTCCCAACCACTGCCTCGACGGAAGTCCCAAAAAGTTCAAGAGGCGAGACCGGTGCATCGAGGAGAAAACCCTTCTCTTTCTCCCCGATGTCATCCAGGTTCACCCACGGGTGTCTCTCCGTTGCCACCATTGCCGCCTTCGATCAGCAGTTTGTTTAGTGGCGCGGAGATCCAGATCTGTGGTGCGGCGCAGTTCAGCTACCGCGTCAGGGGAAAGACCCTGGCCCTGGTCCAAGTCTTTCAACAGGTCCGCTTGGTATGCTTGAAGCACTGCCATGGTATGCAGTGCAGCACCAGCCTGACGTGCAGCTGCATATGCCCTGCCCTTTAAGCGTGAAGTAGTCTTAAGCAGAGATGGAAACTCGAGTCTGCGACTTGGACTCGAGTCGCACTTAAGACTTGGACTCGTGAACTACTAACTCAAGACTTGACTTGGACTCGTGAACTACTAACTCGAGACTTGACTTGGACTTGGACTTGAAGACAGAGACTTGTGAGTCTTTTGGCGTGACATTCCCGATTACGTTCTCCATTTACTACCCCACACGATGGCACGAAACACCACATTTTACTATCTATTCATTCCCAAATATGTGCTGCAGCAGCGAATATCACAAATCATCTCTAAACACACCAAGCCAACGAGCGTGTGACGCATCTGAAGGCACGCAAATTCATCACCCATTAGAAAACTTGTTAAATTAGCAACAAATAATAACAATATAGCCAAGCCCTACCTTGCGATAAACTTTGTCATTTCATTTGAAAAGCAATCAATTAATCCGAAGGGAAGCTGCAGTGTTGCACAGCTGCAGAGGCTTGCTTGTGGTCCATTTTCAAGAAGTACATGTCCTTTTCATTTTTTTTATTTATTTTTGCCCAAGTATTTGATAATGCATATAATATCCAGATTTACCATGTTAAATTGTATTTGGATTGAACGAGCACTTCCATGCGCATTTTATGACCCTGTCCGTCCGACTCATTTCCACAGATCGGTTTGTTAAGTTGCAGTGCATTATTATATCGCCTTATCACAAACGAGACACACAGATGGAAATGTTGTTCGTTGTTTTGTTTACTGTAACGCTTGTCAATACATAGGTTTTGTTACCACCGGCGCTCACTGGAAGACTACATTTTCCAGCATTGCTTGAGATCTACAGCAAACTACGGCAACTCATATAGCTCAAAATACACAGCACTTTTTTCCTTGCGGTGGTTCTAAATGGTATTATTTAAGTAGTATTTTGTGTGCTTTATTAGACAATTTTAAAGTAAAAGTAATCTGTTTTGATATTTAAATACACTGTTAATTACAATAACAACTAGCTGAAAAAAATATATTGATAAAAATAGAACAAAGACTTGACTTGGACTTGACTTGACTTGGTCCTCAAAGACTTGAGACTTGACTTGGACTTGGACCTCAAAGACTTGAGACTTGACTTGGACTTGACCACAGGGACTTGTGAACATCTCTGGTCTTAAGTGGCTTAGTAGGCAGGGCCGGAGCCTTAAGAGTAGATGCCCCACCACCAACGAGATTTTTAGTACATCATTGTCGTGTATTATTATTTTAAGTGCAGTTTAAAGAAAATTCTATTGTACGGATATATACATAATGGTATAATAATAATAAAAAAGTAAGTGTTATAATAAGTGTTAAGTGTTATAATAACAATAATACTAATAATAATGATAGATAGATAGATAGATAGATAGATAGATAAACAAACATTTCAGTAATTTAACATGAATTTAGTATTGTCATCTTTCCTTAATTTAAAATGTTTACACAAATAAATTATTAGTACTTAAAATTATTATCATTATTGTTATTATTATTATATTATTATAAAATATTTTAAAATATTTGTTTTTATCTTTATTATAATCACTACTGGCATTACTTTACTGGCTTTTACATTACTTCAAAACAGAGCATTCAAAGTGCATTAATTTAATTAAAAAAAAAAAAAAAATCTGTTATTTGTCCTGAGGTGCCTATGGATAGCCTAGATGAACTTCATCTTTATACAAGTTTCTTATATTCTGATTCAGGTCAGCCACAAGACTCAGTGTCTCGACTGTAGTCTCCAATACCATCTCCTGCTACTGCAACTTTTCACTGCTGACTTTCTCTCTGTCCCCTTCTCTTTTTCTCTGTCTGACTTTCATTCCTTTTACTTATTTCCTCTTCCTCTATCTCTCACTCTTAAGCTTCTGTATCTGTCAAGACCTCGAGAGGCTTAATCAGTGTCAGAACGGCCTTCACCAGAGCCTCCAGCTGTGGACATATTAGTTTACACACACACTCACACTCTCTCTCTCTCTCTCTCTCTCTCTCACACACACACACGCACACACACACACACACACACACACACACACACACACATTTATATTTATTTATATGTCCTTTGCTTCCCTGCAGTAGAAATTGTTCAAACTACTGGACACAGAATTAGACTGTGTCTGAGAGGGTGCTGGGGGGCAAGCATAGGGGCAGCAGAACATCACCAGAGGGGACACACACATACACGCCATATTCACACATATAATGAAGTATCAGATAACAGCTACAGCAAAATTCTGATGTTTTGCCAAAGTTTGCCCTTGGTAGAAACAACCAATGTTGTTGACGATATTGATGCATAAAATCGTAAGGACTGGTGAGACTGAAATGTGAATGGCCACATAAAATGTTTAGTGAGCATAGGGCACCCTTCAGTGGATGAAATAGAAACTGCATGTCGGATAAGAAATAATTCCTGTGGTTCTTTGCTGCCTCATATAGCCTACATGACACTTGAGTTAAAACACATAAACATGAATGAACTTAATTTTTAGGGGTTCAAGCACGAAGTGCTGAAACCCTATTGTAATTGTTAGGATTTTTATTATTATTATTATTATTATTATTCCGCCGTAAAACTGATCGTGCAGACCAAACCGTAAGGCCTAGAGGCGTGAAACCTGGCCAGATGGTAGGTCTCAATTTGCGGAGAGCCTGACAAGGTATGACCCCAGTTGGCCAATAGGGGGCCTTCCTGGCAAAATGTTATTAAAAGAATTTCGATTGGTGCTTCACTCTCGTGACGGGACGCCAAAACGTTCGAAGTAGGCAGGGCCACTTTTACTTAAATGGTTATAACTCTTGAACGAAATGAGATACTTTCACCAAACTTGTCAGACTCATGTACGAGTTCATTCTGTGGTCATACAAAAAAAAATTGCAGAGTATTACCACTTGGTGGCGCAATAATACGAAAAAAAACATAAAAACTGCTATAACTACGCAACTGTTAGTCTAATTGACTTGAACATTGGCATGCACTGTCTTTGTCCGAGTTGCCTTGATGATGTATGATGACATTCGTGTATCTCAAAAAACATGGCTGCCATCGGCCTATAAACTTTGAGCACCTCTTAGACCAGGTTAACGGAGGCCGATCGTGACAAAACTCGGTGGGCCTGACTCATGGCCCTAGAGGTCTGTGCGAAGTTTGAAAGAAAACGGCCACTGGGTGGCGCAATTGTGTTTTTGACCCCTATATATCACGCAACGTATCACACATTCACACAATATTCATATGATATGTTGAATCTCCTCATTCTGAACAACTTTGCCTCAAGAACCACTGCTGTCAATCAAATTGTTCGTTAAACATTTGCGATTATTTGAAAAATCTACTTTTTCAAACTCCTCATAGGCCATTTGTGCAATCTGTTCAAAACTTGACATGCACCATCTAGAAACAGTCATGGCAAAAAGTTATTAAAAGAATTTCGATTGGTGATTCAAGTTCGCAACTGAACGGCAAAACGTTTGAAGTAGCAGTTGCCTTTTACTAAAATGGTTATATCTCTTGATTGCAACAAGATATTTTCACCAAACATGGTACACATGTGTACAAGCTCAGTCTGGGGTCACAATAAAAAAAATTTAGCATTTGGCCACTTGGTGGCACTGTAATAGTAAAAAAACATGAAAACCACTACATCTACACAACAGTTAGTCTGATTGACTTGAAAATTGGCATGCACTGTCCTTGTCAAGTTGCCATGATGGAAAAGCGATTGTCCACTTGGTGGCGCTATAACAGGAAAAAAACAGGAAAATGACTAATAACTACGCAATCGTTAATCCGATTGACTTGAAAATTGGCTTGCAGTGTCTTGGCCGAAGGTGCCATGAATGTCTATGAGGACCTTCGCGTCTCTCAAAAAACATGGCTGCCATTGGCCTAAGAAGTTTGAAAACCTGTTTGACCAGGTTAACGGAGGTCGATCAAAACGAAATTTGGTGGACCTATTTGACTCTTGACTCTAGCGGTCTGTGTGAAGTATGAAAGAAATCAGCCACCAGGTGGCACTACGTATCACACATAAACGATATTCATAGCATATGCTGAATCTCCTCATTCTCTATAAGTTTGCCTTAAAGGAACACTCCACTTTTTTTTGAAAATAGGCTTATTTTCCAACTCCCCTAGAGTTAAACAGTTGAGTTTTACCGTTTTCGAATCCATTCAGCCGATCTCCGGGTCTGGCGGTACCACTTTTAGCATAGCTTAGCATAGTTCATTGAATCTGATTAGACCGTTAGCATCTCGCTCAAAAATGACCAAAGAGTTTCAATATTTTTCCGATTTAAAACTTGACTCTTCCGTAGTTAGTTGTGATTTTCTAGGCTGATATGGCTAGGAACTATACTCTCATTCTGGCGTAATAATCAGGGGAGTTGGAATATGAGCCTATTTTCAAAAAAAGTGGAGTGTTCCTTTAAGGTCCTAGGTATTTCACTCAACCTCAAAACCACTGCAGTACAATTCTCTAGATTTTTTAGGTCAATAATTATCAAAAACTGTTGTAGTTTATCATTTGGATAGCCATAACAGGATCATTCAGAAATGTATCTCCATCCAAAAGCCTATAAATCTTAAATGCTTTCGTGTCGGCCTAGAACCTAACACCATAAATGGCATAAAGGTCTTTAAAGCTTGAACCCCGATAAATGCTGCTTGCAGCTTTAATTATAATTGCCATTGCTGTGTTAAAATACATTTTAGTTTGACAGTGGTTTCTGCACTGCTTGAACCATTGTAAAATGATTCTAATGACTCTTATGAGCCGGTTCTTTTTACTGAATAAGAAACATACAGCGGGACTACTGAAATCTGAATCACTAACAAATTACTCTTATGACGCAGCTCTTTTTTTAATCAGTGAAAAACGTGCTGCATTCGAAAATTATCAGAACCACTTTTTAAAATACTCAATATACAATATATTTTTTACAATATATTTTGATGGCAGAAATAGTAATAATTGTGTGCTAGTATGCAGTTCCGAATTCAGCAATACTGACACAGCGGCCACTGTAGTCTGATTCACAAACAAATTACGCTTTGGTGCTTATGAGCAGAGGTGTAAAGAGTACCTGAAAACCATACATGAGTAAAAGTACAGATACCTTACAGTGAAAATGACTCTATTACAAGTTACAAGTCACCAATTCCAATACAACTTGAGTAAAAGTCTTAGAGTAACTGATTTTAACAGTACTTAAGTATTTTACTCATACTAAATATGGGCTCAGAGATGCACTAGTTCTCGACACCTGAGAGACATGCTGGTGAAAAAAAGAAACAATTGATTTGTAAGATGAGAAATCATGTTTATTTTCTAAAATGAAAATAAAACGAAACACCTCAATATTGCAATAAATCAAGGTCGACACAACAGCCTCTTAAACATCGACAAACTCTCAAGTCTCAGTTAAGCTCAAGTGCACAAAAAGGCCATAAGTAAACAATATCCTTCAAAAAGGTCTTGTCAATATAGCGGATAAATAAATTAATATTAAGTAAAATTAAATAGTCAAACGCCTACTTGCACTGGATGTGCTGGTTTCGACCTCATCACCGGCTGCAGCCATGACCTCATCTCATAAATCAAACACCTATGATTCAGCAATTACCTACTAATGCACTCCTATTCATGTAAAGTAGCCTTGTTGACAAGTTTGGGTGAGTAAAGGCAAAATGCACAAGATATAGTACCTTCAAAGCCCTTAGAGGCGATATCACTTCTTTATAGCAGAAACAACCTGCTGCAGAAAAAGTAAGGTGCTGTGTAAAATGTAATGTGTAATTGCATTACTCATCACAAATGTATTGGAGTAAAAAGTACATCTACTTGTTCAAAAATGTAGTCAAGTAGAGAGTAAAAGTTGCTAATATCTTTGATACTCAGTACAACTACAAAGTAGCCAAAAAGATACTTAAGTACAGTAACTAATTACATTTATTACATTACACCTCTGCTTATGACTGAATCAAACACAGCCTGCCCAATGTAGCTAATTTCATGAACAAATGACTATTATAGCTTAAGCTGGTTCTTTTAATTAATTGTTTGATGAGTTACCGGTCTGAGTATCCTTCATTGAATCATTCATGGAACTGCAAGTTCAGTGAAGCTTGTATCTAAATGAAGAAAATTTTGTAGAATAAGTATGACATCAGCATCATCATGAACGTCCATATGACAATGTGTCACACATTTGTTTTTCTAATGAAGCAATATTCATATAGACAATAGGCCAGTATAGTGAACCAGGGGCGAGGCCAGAAATGTTCAAGTGGGTGGATTTTCATAAAACAGGGTGGGCACAGCATAGTATGAAAACTGCAATGCCAAATTACCAAGAAAAAATATAACACAGCACAGTTTCAAGTTCAAAGTTTCAAAACAGCAAAAAGAAACAACATAAGAAAATACACTGTATAAAATTTCCACTTATTTCAACTTAAAATCTTAAGTTTTGTTCTGTTCTGTTGCTGCTTTAAATTAAGTACAATCAAATTGGCTGTACAAGTTATTTCAACTTAAATTATATTAAAATTGACTTAAAAAATCAAGTTATATCTCGGGTAGTCTGAGTACATTTAGGACATGTGTACAGTTGAAACACCTTAAATAACTTTGTGCACAGGAAGCCTGAGCTGTGATTTTTGCTTCACACATGCGTATTAGCTTTCTCTTTGATCGTGGGAAATTTTCTCACTCCGAAGATATCAGCAAAAGTTATTTTTTCCAAAGTAAGATTTTCACTTCACCATGTCTCTATCACAATGAATAGCTTATTATCCTTTTATGACTGTTAAACTTAACTTATGCCATTGTAAACGTTATTCTGTGCTCTAAAAACTGACATATTTCATGCCATTGTGTCATGTAAGGTCATTGCATAATCTAGAGAAATGTGCGAGTAGGTCAGCGGGGTATGGTTGAGACACAGTGTAGAGTGTACTCCAGGGGGGTATTCCAGAAAGCAGGTTATGCGACATACCTGGTATGTTTAAGGGTAAGTAAGCAAAAAACCTCAAAGCCATAGCAACTTACTCCCTGTTCCAGGATTAGTTTACTTCAGAGGTGTTCAGCGCATATTGCTGAGGCTCCAGAGGGCATGACAGATTGTGCATAATATTATATATTTTTACAAGTTATATATATATATATGAGAGAGAGAGAGAGAGTTGTATCGAATATATATTAATTATAAAGCACTATTATAACAAGGTAATATTTAAATATTTCTTTAATTCTAATATATTATTTATTTTATTGTAATCTTACTGTAATGAAGGGTCAACAGGAAGTGGATCCATTTGCAGCTTTATTCACAATAGCAGAGATACAGACAAGGACAGAGCAATACCGTAAACGGGGACAGGCAGGGGTCGAGGCTGGCAGCAAGAATCAGAGACGGTTCACAGGCAAGGATCAAGACAGGCGGCAAACAATCACAGTCCGGAGTACAGGCAAAGTTCAGGGCAGGCGACAGAGGTTCACAGATAATAAACAGTCCAGGTAATAACAAGATTTCAGTCCACAGAAATAACGCTCAGAAATGACCACCGTAGCAAATCAAGACTTCGCGAAGATGTGGTGTGTGTGTGTCTTAAATAGTGTGAATTCCTCCATAAGTGCAGGGTCCAGGATATTACCCGCGTCGACCCAGGATCGCTCCTCCGGTCCGTACCCCTCCCAGTCGACCAGATATTGCAGTCTCCGACCCCGACACCTTGAATCGAGCAGTTCTCGGACTTGATAGGCCTCCTCGCCCTCAATCATCAGTGGTGAGGGATGACGGCCCTCGGCTCCCTCCGGCTCCCCTCTCGGACCCCCGGAGGGTTTCAGCAGCGAAACATGGAAAGTGGGAGAGACACGATAATTAGCAGGTAAATCTAACCGAAAAGAAACAGGAGTAATTTGTTTAGTAATTTGGAAAGGCCCTACAAACCTGGGACTGAGTTTCTTGCATGGAAGTCTCAGCCGTAGGTCCCTGGTGGATAGCCAAACCCATTGCCCCACTGTGTACTGGGGATTCGGTCGTCGGTGTTGGTTGGCTTGGACCTCTTGTCTCCTGATAGCGCGTTGCAGATGGTGATGTGCCAGATCCCAAGTCTCCTCACTCCTTCGCATCCACTCGTTGACTGACGGTAACTCAGAGGGTTCACCTGACCACGGGAACAAAGGAGGTTGATAGCCTAGGACGCATTGGAAGGGGATAATCCCTGTGGCTGGTTTTCTGAGGGAATTTTGAGCGTATTCAGCCCACATCAAATATCGACTCCATTCCGTCTGGTCTCTTTGGCAGTAGGTGCGGAGAAAGCGAGTGAGTTCTTGATTCATCCGCTCTGTCTGCCCGTTGGATTCTGGATGGTAGCCAGATGTGAGACTGATGTTGACGTTCAGGTTTTTGAAGAATGCTGACCAGACTCGAGATGTAAATTGTGGGCCTCTATCCGACACTATGTCCTCAGGTAATCCGTAAAACCTGAAGACGAAATTGCAGAGCAATTCAGCGGTCTCGAAAGCAGTGGGGAGCTTGGGCAGAGGAATGAGGCGGCAGGCTTTTGAGAATTGATCTATAACAGTGAGAATGGTGGTGTTGCCTTGTGATACGGGAAGGTCGGTGACAAAGTCTATGGCAATGTGCGACCAGGGGCGTTGTGGAATGGGCAGTGGCTGAAGTAGGCCAGCCGGAGATTGATGAGGGGTTTTGGATGTTTGGCAGGCTGTGCAGTTGTGGACAAATTGAATGACGTCTTGGCGCATGGAATCCCACCAGAATTGGTTTTGGAGGAGGTTATGAGTGGCGGTGATGCCTGGGTGACCAGAACTGGGAAGGTCGTGGACGTGGTGCAAAAGTTTGTCTCTTAAGGGAGCTGGTACAAATGTGCGGTCCGGTGGACATGCAGCTGGTGGTGCGGACTGTTCGTTGGCCTGCATGATTTCTGACATTATATCCCACTGGACTGGCGCTAGGAGGAGGGTGTTGGGAATTATTTGTTCTTCAGTGTCCGGTTTTTCTACCCGATGTGTCTGTCGGGACAATGCGTCGGCTTTAGTGTTTTTGGACCCAGGTCTATAAGTCACTTTGAACTGGAAGCGGGTAAAGAACATGGCCCATCGAGCTGGCGGGGATTCAAGCGCTTGGCGGAGCGGAGGTATTCTAAGTTCTTATGGTCTGTGAGCACGGTGAATGGATGTTGGGCTCCCTCCAACCAGTGGCGCCATTCCTCCAGCGCCGCTTTCATTGCCAGTAATTCTCGGTCACCCACGTCATAATTTCGTTCTGCAGCGGATAACTTTCTGGAATAGAAGGCGCAGGGAAACATTTTCTCAGGGGTACCCTGGCGCTGAGACAGTATGGCTCCGATGCCAGTGTTAGAGGCGTCTACTTCCACTATGAAAGGTCGGTCAGGGTCTGGGTGACGGAGAATGGGTGCCGTGGTGAACCATTCCTTTAAGTCGTTGAATGCTTCATCAGCCTCTGGGGACCAGTGTAAGCGAAATGTCTAACGTTTAGTCATGGAGGTTAACGGAGCTGCAACACTGCTGAAATTGCGTATGAACCGCCTGTAGAAGTTTGCAAAGCCCAGAAACCTCTGTAGTTCTTTGAGCGTGTGTGGCTTGGGCCAGTCGAGTACAGCTTTAACTTTGCCATCATCCATAACCCCGTCTCGGCTGATGACATACCCAAGGAAGGAGGTGGAGGTTTGGTGGAATTCACACTTTTCTGCTTTGGCGTATAATTGATGCTGGATAAGTCTTTGCAGAACAGCTTGGACGTGCTGGATGTGCTCCTCCAATGACCTGGAGTAGATGAGGATGTCATCGATATACACAATGACCCAGCGATTCAGCATGTCTCTGAACACGTCGTTGATGTAAGACTGGAACACTGACGGACTATTGGAGAGCCCGAACGGCATGACAAGGGTCTCGTAGTGGCCGGTGGTCGTGGAGAAAGCAGTCTTCCACTCGTCCCCCTCCCTTATACGAATGAGGTTATATGCACAGCGGAGGTCCAGCTTGGTGAAATACTCGGCCTGTCGTAACTGTTCAAGAGCAGCGGGTACTAGAGGCAGGGGCTAACGGAACTTGACGGTGATGTCATTCAAACCTCGGTAGTCGATACAGGGTCGTAGTCCTCCGTCCTTCTTCTTCACAAAGAAGAAGCCTGACGAGGCGGGTGACGTGGATGGTCGAATGAACCCCTTGCCTAACTCCTCCTCAATGTACGCCTTCATAGCGGCGGATTCGGGCTGTGACAGTGGGAAGATTCTGCCCTTAGGAGGCGTGGTACCTGGTAGCAGTTCGATAGCACAGTCCCCCGGGCGATGAGGAGGTAATTCGGTCGACTTCTGTTTGCTGAATGCCACAGCTAAATCGGCGTATTCAGCCGGGAGGTTAAGCTTCTCGGGGTTGTTTTCGTTCAGCTTGACCGTTTGAATTGGCAAGGGGAATGACTGGTTGTAAGCAGTTCTTATGGCAGGAGGCGTCCCACTGCAGTATCTGTCCCTCCTTCCATGAGATATGTGGATTATGGGTTCGGAACCACGGCAGACCAAGGATGATGGGGTTGTTGGGTGAGTGAATGACATAAAATTGTATGCGTTCGTGGTGAAGAATTCCGATCTGTAGTCCAAGTTCATCGGTGATGTATGCCACCCTTCCTCCTCCAATCGGTTTTCCATCTAACGCCTCCACTGTTAACGGAAAATAGCAGTCTGTTAAGGGAATATTGTGTTCTTTAATGAAAGTGTCAGACATGAAATTCCCAGCCGCACCAGAGTCCAGAAGGGCTTGCGTGGAAACAATTTGTGTGTTAACAATGATTTGAATGGGAATCTTGAGGCAGGTGGATGAGTAATCAGATAGGATGGAGGAACTCCGCTTTGGAGCTGGTAGGCGTGGGTCGAACCGGGCAGTTAATTTTGAAGTGACCAGCCTGACCACAGTACAAACAAAGGTGCATTTGACGTCTCCTCTCTCTCTCTGGTTGAAGCGGAGTGTAACCCAGCTGCATGGGTTCAGGGTTTGAACTGGTAGAACTAGCGACGTGCATGGGGCGTCATGAGTGGAGGAGATTGTCAATGTGAATGGAAAGTTCAATAAATGAGTTCAATGAGCTACCTTCATCCCGGCAGGCGAGTTCCGCTTGCAACTCCATGGTCAGGCCTCGACGAAACAGTAATTTCAATGTGTCTTCCACCCAGTTGGTTTGAGCTGCCAGAGTGCGAAACTGTAAAGCATACTCAGCCGCCGTTGTTTTGCCCTGAGTGAGAGAGAGCAGCTGATCGCCTGGACTTTGGCCCCCCGCGGGATGTTCAAACACCTCTCTGAATCGTAGTAGAAACTCAGCAAATGTAGGGAATATTGAGCTATCATCTCTCCAGACAGCAGTGGCCCAGTCCAGCGCTTTGCCGGTAAGCAGAGAGCACACGAAGGATATGCGACTGGTTTCTGAGGGATACAGAGAGGGTTGTTGATTAACATATAGTGAACACTGGAGAAGGAAACCCTTACACTTCATTGGGGTGCCATCGAACTTCTCGGGCAGAGCCAGATGGGGGTTCACCGCTGGAGGAGTGGGAAAGGCTGGGGTGGCGGGTGCAGCGAGTGGCGGCGTGACGGGATTGAGGCGTAGGCCCTGTAGCGTCTTTACCAGTTCCTCTGTTAACGATGTCAAGCGGCTCAGTTGGTGGTGATGCATAGCTAACTGATTGGCTTGAGCGGATAACTCGGTGGAAATCTGTGACCAAGCTGCTGGATCGCGGGATGGCGAAGTCTTCTGTAATGAAGGGTCAACAGGAAGTGGATCCATTTGCAGCTTTATTCACAATAGCAGAGATACAGACAAGGACAGAGCAATACCGTAAACGGGGACAGGCAGGGGTTGAGGCTGGCAGCAAGAATCAGAGACGGTTCACAGGCAAGGATCAAGACAGGCGGCAAACAATCACAGTCCAGAGTACAGGCAAAGTTCAGGGCAGGCGACAGAGGTTCACAGATAATAAACAATCCAGGTAATAACAAGATATCAGTCCACAGAAATAACACTCAGAAATGACCACCGTAGCAAATCAAGACTTCGCGAAGATGTGGTGTGTGTGTGTGTCTTAAATAGTGTGTGCGTGATGTAGTGCAGGTGAGAGTGCAATCAGTCCCAGGAATGAGGGCCTATGGGAAATGGAGTCCGAATGGCAGAGAGTCAATATTCCGGTGATGGCTCCCTCCGGCGGTCCGGAGGATGAACCATATTCATGACACTTACACATAATTGATCTGCATTCAAATGTTTTTTTCATTTTTTGCAAGGGGATGTTTTCTATGCTATGTTTTTCTATAATGAAATACATATGTCTTATTATATAACAAACCATATAATTCTTATTTAGTGATTAAATATTCAAAATTAAAGGGTTAGTTCACCCTAAAATGAAAATTCTGTCATTAATTACTCACCCTCATGTCGTACCACACCCGTAAGACCTTCGTTCATCTTCGGAACACAAATTAAGACATTTTTGAAGAAATCCGAGACTTTTTGACTCCTCCATATACAGCAATTTAACCACCACTTTCAAAGTCCAGAAAGGTTCAAAAGACATGGTTGAACCATGTGACTGAAGTGGTTCAACCTTGATTTTATGAAGCGACGAGAATACTTTTTGTGCGCAAAAACAAAACTAATGAATTTATTCAACAATATCTTCTCTTCTGTGTCATTCTCCTATGCTTTTTACGTTCAGCGTTTCCAGGTTCTACGTCAGAACGCCAACTCATTATTGGCAGGCTCCTGTGTCAGCATCACATGCATGCAACATGCTGCTCACATTTGTACGCTTGTCCTGTTTTTCTATTTGCTCTTCTTTCCACAATCTGCTCTTGCTTTTCCAAATGTTGCAGTTCGAGTTTCATGTAAATTAGGGCGTGCTTAAGCGTCACCATTGGTCCACTAGTTCTAGATTGACAGCTCCTCCTCTAGCCAATCATTCGAAGAGAGGGAGATGACATCACTTCAATGCGACTCATGGCTACTGATGCTCACACTCATACATGGGAAGATAACAGTTTAATTTGAAACTTTACAAGGACTTTCAAGCTGTAAAGTTATCTGAACTATGGACATATACAAATAATTCCTCTTTTTGAGATACATGAGATACTCTTTTTAATGTGCACTCTTGTTATGATTGTTAATCTTTATGTTCATAATATATGGTATTTGGTGTTAAAATATTACTTGACTCATGATGCTAATATGCTAAGGCTACTGTAGCTAATGTACTTCTTAATTGTTGTTGTTAAACGATCATAGGTAACCTAGTAAATTGATTCTAAAACTGAATGTATCATTTCTGCATTGATTACGATAGTGTTACAGAGGAGAGTGTTACAGAAACCAGGTGGATTTGATATGCAGTGGTTTATTCACATACTTATTGTGCTTATTTACATAACTACATAATTGCATAATACTATAAGATTAATGTTTTAAATATAGCTTTAAAAGCAAAATTATAGATCAGGGATAGGCAACATCAGTTCTGGAGTGCTGCTGTCTTGCAGAGTTCAGCTCCAACCCCGATAAAAAATTAAAAAAAACTCACCCATCTGTAGTATTAATAATCCTGAAGACACTGATTAGCTGGTTCAGGTGTGTTTGATTAGGGTTGAAGCTTTGCACTCCTAGGCTGTGTTCCAGTTCGTTTTTTTATGCCCTTCCCTCGCTAACTTCCCTCAGTCTCGTTGACTCGGATGTGTTGCATTGTGGTATATGGAGCAGCCTGAAGTGTACATATGAAGTAGAGGGAAGTTTATATGGACAGACCCTCGCTCCCTCGATTTTGACCGAGGGAGCGAGGGTCTGTCCATATAAATTCCCCTCGTCCACTTCATGAAGTGGAACGCATTTCAAAATGGCGGCAGGAATTTCCCAGAGGGGAAGTGCTTAGGGAAGTTCACGAGTGCGTGTCTAAAACTGGAGTGGAATGCAGCCCAGGACTGACATTGCCCATCCATGTTATAGAAATGTGAAGTTAAAGGCCAGTAGGTGGCAGCAAGTTACTGTCTTTACGAGTGAGTCATTCATTCAAATGTCTCATTCAAATCAGGTATTCAATTACGAAACACTGCTGTGTTGCTCAGAGACGAGCAACGCTATTCTGCTGTGGCTTGTTTGATACTCCTTTCATCAAAATAGTGCAAAAACACACTCAAATCAACTTATTGCTATATTGATTTATACAACAGCTCAATAAACATTTGCAATCGCTCTAATATTGGGGAAAACACTCTTGCTGGTGTGATAGGCTATTGCTTAACTTTATAATTTTATAATCTCAGTGCTAAAATGTGATAAAATTCATAAACCAACACCCTTGTCAATGACATACTGGAAGACAAAATCTATAAATCTGTTTACAGGAAAACAATACATGACAAAATATGCAGACAGTTTACAATTACAAGCAATATACAATGATCTAAACAATTGTGATGGCATATCTTTAACTGTAATTCATGAGCAAATATATTAGTAAGATAGGCTTCATATGTTATATTCTCTTGTGCAAAAGACAGGAATTGAAGAGACAACAAGCAAGCATATAAAAACAATCTAACAGCAATATAACAGGTAGATGAGCCAGGCACACATAAGAGTGACATTGTGAGGCTGGTGTATAGTGGCAGTTGCGTTTCGCAGTGCCAGGTCCAGTGAGGTGCATTAAAAGGTGAATATAACAGTGATGGATCGTCAGACAGGCACAGCTGTGACAGGTGGTTGATAGAATGGTGAATTTAACAATAAAAGATTGTCCAGGTAGATGTATATACCGGTGACAGGTCGAGTTGCAGGCACATATACAGTATAACGGTGTCCTGCCACAGAAAGATTTTACCCCAGCTTGGAAATTGCCAGCTGTGACGGTTATCTTCCCCTGTATGAGTGTGGGCATCAGTAGCCATGAGTCGCATTGATGTCATCTTCCTCTCTTCGACTGATTGGCTAGAGGAGGAGCTCTCAATCTAGAACTAGTGGACCAATGGTGACACTTAAGCCCGCCCTAATTTACATGAAACTCGAACTGCAACATTTGGAAAAGCAAGAGCAGAACGTGGAAAGAAGAGCAAAGAGAAAAACAGCACAAACGTACAAAAGAGTAAAATATGAGCAGAAAATGTAAGAGAGCACAAAGTACAGAGTAATAAAACCAAGGAAAACAACTTTTAAGAACACAAACTTAAGTTTAAGATTTGTGCAATATAATTTTTAATGTGTTTAAAGTTTCGATTCACGCTTATTATATTTTGATCCGTGACCACGTTCTTTGCTTTTCTGATCATTTTGCATTATTTGTTTCAGTTTGTGCAATATATTTTTACGTGTGTCTTTAAAATTTTGATTCATGATTATTTTTTGATCCGTGACTGCAATACTTTAGGAGGGAATTTAATCCCATACCCGGCGTTCTGACGTAGAACCTGGAAGCGCTGAGCACCCTTAAACAAAAGAAGAAGAAGGAAGTAGTATGGCGTGTTTTTTCTTAGCGACCGTTTCCATGGTGACTTGTCGATTCGTCGCTCTGTTGAGAATGTCTTGTGTGTTTACCGTGAACATGCTCTGGGTTGACTGAACTTACTCCCGGATGTGTTTTTGGAACCAACATACCTCAAGTAAGCAAGGTTTGGGTTAATCAACAGAGAGTTCAGGGTATATGTGATGGTATGTTAACCTTGCTTTCTGGAATACCCCCTGGTGGCCACAGCTATATACATACAGTGTGTGAGTATGTACATATACACACTGTGAGGTGAGGGTTTTTTTTGTTTGTTTGTTCAACTGTACACTATGGGTACAGTTGAGACCAAATTGCACCTTATGTTTATGAGCTAATTGTGGAAAATATAAACTACTTATTGGATATTATTGATTTATGATTTTTTTTAGTACACAAGCAAAGGAAATATGTGAAAAAATCATTTCGTTTCAGCATCTAGTTTTTGTGTAGTATTCATTGTTAGACTTGGTTTCTTGCAGCAGTACAAGTAGTATATCCAGTTTAGGCTTTTTAGAGTCAACTGATTGATATTTGCTTTGCAGATATCAGCTGACCCGTAGCTTCGCCAATGTAGTAAAGGGTGAACTTGTCCCTCCTGCTGCAAAAACTGAATTCTGTAGGAAACACTTTGTCGGTTTGTGACGTGTGCTTTGCTTGTTTGCTCATGATGAGCTTAGGCAAGAAATTGAGTGATGATTAATGTGTTCTGTTCTTTCTGACCTTTCATACGTTGCCATATATATTTATATATATACACACAAAGTGCCTGCAGGTATGTGTATACACACACCCCCTCACAGAATAAAAGGCCTACATGTCTGCTGAATTCAATAATTATCAATAGGATAATCATTTTAAGTGAAGCTGATTTGGTCAAGACACGTGCCGTCAGACCATACCATGACTGCAACTCAGCAAAAGATGCCTACTGTTATTTAAACATGTTTACCTTTATTTTGTGATTCTAGAATGCAAGATATGCTAGTGGTCATGTCCACTCTGTTATGGAAAATATAGGAAAAAAATAATGTTACAATATCAAAATGCACAAGCACCGCCTCTTATGCTAATGAGAATCCGCTGAAGGATCTGACTCTAACCGAATGGGAGCGCGTTTGCATGTGTACAGCCGCTGTACAATAACACACAGCAGCGGAGTATCTGACACATAATGCGAGTTACTTTTTATTTAAAATGCAAATCAGGTGAAGACCAGAAATAACGCATTTTTCAGGACTTAATTGTGTGAACATCGCTGAAATGGGTGGGCAGGTTACCCGTACCGCTTTAGGTGAGTGACGATGAAATAGTCTAATTCATAGTTCATTTTTCCAATTTATCTGAATGAAAATTAGTTTTCTTCCTTACTGAGCTCATATCGTAAAGACCTTATTGTAACTTAAAAACGTGCTCTAAACATAGCATACTTGCTGCTTAAAATCCTCTTATCAAACAAGTTACTTTATTTTCTTCCGTTTCTTCAACTTAAATGCATTTCTGTCTGAGATAACTGTTTGTATTGTCGATCAAAAGGCTACAGATCAACAGTTTGTCTTTCAGGGAGCATTGTTTTTTTAATAAGCTAATTATATTTACTACAGATTAACTCTTATCCAATCCTTACCCCAAGCTTGAAAGAATGTTTTGATATTTTTAATAATAATTAAAAACATTATTTACATTATTTTTGAGCAATTTGTACTTTGTCCCCAAAGGGATGATTTTGTTCTTCTATCCCCCACACACTTACACATAGTTTTAGATATGTCTGTTGTATAGGTTTCGCTCTTTTTTGCTGTAAACAAGAAAAGTAGGCATAATAAACTATTTCAGGTTTATAGCCACTTAGTAAACGAAGCTGACACTGAGTCAACCTGACACTTAGGCCAGCTATTGCCTACAGCACTGAGAGAAAGAGTCCACACATATAATGGGATATGACATTATTATCAAGAGAACATCCCTAACATCTCTTTGAACCAAGAGGAAAAATAAGGGATATTGGAATCTGTGATTAGTGATTACCCAAACAAATATTTGCTCAAAGAATGTTTTGCAAACATTCCCATTAAGTTATAAAAAACGTTATTTCTGAATGTTCCTAAACATTCAAAACGTCCAGTTTTTTAAATGTTTCAAAAATGTTTTTTCTTGGTTATGTGAATGTTAAGGGAACATTCCATTTCATCATTTTGCAGACATAATAGGAATGTTACTTTTGACTGTTCTCTGAACAGAACAGTTACGGGATAGAAAATATAATTAGATCATATACCTGCAACTACATATCTCACATACACCTGCAACTACATATCCTCATTTGCCCACACAAAATGAAAGAAGTATGCAGAATTAGTCTCTCGCTTGTGCAACTAAAAGCTAAAGATTCAGTTGTTGACCCACACCCAGTGATAAGCCAAAAGCAGTTAATTAAAGAGAAAAATGTCTCTGAAATTAGACCGTGTCCTTGACTTAATGCTTCAGAGAGGTCTGGGAAAATATTCAAGGGAGTTCAGGAGCAAGTGTTTGATCACAAGCCAGTTTCGTCTGTGAGAATCAGTGTGCATCACAAATTTTTAATGGCTGTTTGTTTATTTATTTGTTTGTTTGTTTGTTTGTCTTATTCATCATAATGGAATTGTGTAGGACCATCTACTATCCCAGAACTGTTTATCACAGCATTTTATCACTCAACTACCAATACCAGACACTACATTGCACCTTTATACCACAGCACTGTAGAATGCATGATTCAGACATTCTAATCTAAGGTGTTTAATTTTTGTTTTTTCAATAACTACACAGCTATGGAGTAGTTCCGAAACTGATCATACTGCAGTTCTAAATCACAGCAAATTATTTCAGTTGTTTAAAATAGCAATACCACTTCCTAATAAGGATAATGTATTTATTTGTTAATTTATTATTTATGTTTGTTTTTGTTTTTATTCTGGCCCAGTCAATCTAATAATTCATAATTCATAATTCACACACAAAAAAGATACATAGCAATGACAAAAAAAATTATTGTAGCAACAAAGTGCATCAAAAAGATATATATTTATATATTTCAGTAAATGTTTTCTTCAAAAAAATGTTTTCTTTGTTTCCTTATGTTTTCTCTTTTTTGCAGAAATAGCTGGAAATTATACCGTTATAATGTAATTTAGTAGACAACTATATACTGATAAACAGACTATAGACTTTTAGTTGAAAACAATGACATACTGTACCTTATGGTGACTTGATTTATTTTTAACACATTCAAACTGCTTCCGTTCTCAGACAACTGTGACAAAACCTCAGCTTAGCCAGCTAGATAACTTTTGCCCTGGTGAAATGTTTAAATAATGAGAGTTCATAACAACAATGTTCAGTAAACCAAAGTTTGTAAGGCATAAAATCAACGAATGAAGTAGTCTGATGTTGAATTGAGATGTCTTTGCCAATGTGTAAGCATTTGTGTGTGTGTGTGTGTGTGTGTGTGTGTGTGTGTGTGTGTGTGTGTGTGTGTGTGTGGAGACATAACCTCATTTTTGGCAGCCTGAATAGCAGAAACCTGCGTTCTTTCTCTCTCTGTATCTCTGTGTCTCTTTTGTTGTCTCTCTGTTCTTGATAAAGATTTTCATTCAGAGATGGTAGCCACTGTTTTCCCTCTGTTCTGTAAACAGCACAAAGCTCTTAAAAAGAATAACCAGTGTTGGGGGGTAGCGCATTACAAGTAACGCGAGTTACGTAATTAGATTACTTTTTCAAGTAACTAGTAAAATAATGCATTACTTTTAAATTTACAACAAAATATCTGAGTTACATTTTCAAATAAGTAACGCAAGTAACTTTGTTTTTTCAATTAATTGACTGACACCTCTACTGTCCCAATGTTGAGAGAATAGTGAGTACGTGCAGAGGCGTGCTGGGTGAACATGGTTATTGTAGTTCTAGACTAAATGTGAGCAGGCATTTACTCATCTCACTTGCAGAAAAACAGATTCAGTATTCTTCAAAATGAATAAAAACATGCAAATTCAGGCTATTACGCAAACCTGTAATAAATAAATATTTTAAATTGCACAAATATACTTTATGTATTTAATCTCACTTTATTAAGCAAAGCACACTTTAATCTCACTTTATTAAGCAATGCACGCAATTAGTTACTTTTTTTAGGGAGTAACGCAATATTGTAATGCATTACTTTTAAAAGTAACTTTCCCCAACACTGAGAATAACAGTTGCTACTAGTCAGAATTTACACTGTTGTGAATACCTATATAGGCTATATACATACTGTATATATTTGCAAGTAATATAACTCTTTTTTGTCCATTTCTCAGATGGTAGAACACTTTACTGCCACCCCTTGAAGGCGAGTATGTGCCCACAGCTGCCAGCCTTCCTGCCGCTCTGTTTCCATGCCAACACTAAAGGCTCTCAGATCGTGATGGACAAAACACAGCGCAGCGTGCGCCGAATTGCCAGCTTCTGTAATGCCATCACCTTCACCAACCGGCCAATCAGAATCTATGAACAGGTCCAGCTAAAGGTATGGTAACCTAACTCTCACCCGTTTCCACATTCCATCCTGTGTTGTCCCAAAATAGCCCTCACATATCCCTCTTTCATATCACTCCATCTCAAACTTTCCCAGCGAAGGAAAAACAGAAAGAGAATGCTAGAAATGCTAACATGTGAGGTTGTGCCTGTTATCTTGTTCTGCTGAATGAGGTTGTTTGGGAATGAAAAAAAAAACAAGAATCCATTTCTGATAAATGTGTCTGCTGGTCTCTTTTTATAGATTTTATAAATATTAAAAAATCTTGTATATATAAATATATGGCAATTTTATAAATATTCTTTTAAAAAGTGTCATTTTAGCTAACTCCATCAGTTTCTCTGACTTTTGGTCTCTTCTTTTAGATCACAAAGAAAGAGGGATGTTGGAGTGGTGCCCTGCGAGTGGGTTTCAGTACAGTGGACCCATCTGACTTAAGTTCAGCGTGGCTGCCACGGTTCGCCTGCCCAGATCTGGTCAACGAGATGGGATTTTGGGCCCGAGCACTTCCTGAGGAACAGTGTGAAGAAGGAACCATTCTGTCCTTCTGGTTAGATAACACAGGACAAGTGTTTTACCGGGTTAACGGCGGCTCTCCGATCTTCTTCTTCAGTGGTGTCCCAACCGGAGAGCCAGTATGGGCAATCATTGACATTTACGGGCTGACACGTGGAGTACAGCTACTTGGTGAGTTCACATTCCTCTCAGGCCCTGTTTATACCTGGTATTAAAGGGTTAGTTCACCCAAAAATGAAAAATCTGTCATTAATTACTCACCCTCATGTCGTTCCACACCCATAAGACCTTCGTTCATCTTTGGAACACAAATTAAGATGTTTTTGATGAAATCCGAGAGGTATATGACTTGTCCATAGACAGCAATATAATCAACACTTTCAAGGTCCAGAAATGTACTAAAGACATTGTTAAAACCGTTGACGTGACTGCAGTGGTTCAACCTTAATTTTATGAAGCGATGAGAATACTTTTTGTGTGCAAAAACAAAACAAAAATAACGACTTTATTCAACAATATCTTCTCTTCTGTGTCATTCTCAAACATTGTTTACGTCCAGCGCTTCCAGGATCTACGTCCAAACGCCGACTCATTATTGGCTGGCCAATACTGAGCCAGCATTCGGACGTAAACACGGAAGCCTTCACTGTGCTTAATACGCCACCTGCGTAAGGATAATGACAGGGAAGAGAAGAAATTGTCGAATAAAGTTGTTTTGTTTTTGTGTACAAAAAGTACTCCCGTCTTAATTTGTGTTCCGAAGTAAACGAAGGTCTTACGGGTGTGGAACGACATGAGGGTGAGTAATTAATGACAGAATTTTCATTTTTGGGTGAACTAACCCTTTAAGAAGCGTTTTGGTCAATCAGATCACATGCTAAATACAGGTGTAAATGGGGTCTAAAACATTTTGAGCTTCTCTACTTTCGACCACTTCCAGAGGTAGTTGAAAACCCATTCGACCGACTTGCTTTCATAGTGTACATGCTCATGTGGACGAGTGTGTTCAAACAGCCACAAAAGGGCCCCTACTCTCTGCCTACAGACCTAATGCATAAACCTTATAGGAAGCACGCTAGCTTTGTCAGCTGGAGACCCAAGTTTGTTTTGAAGACGAAAAACGTACCAAGCACAATGTTCTCTCACCATTCCTGATTTCTAACACTCACTCACAGTCGGCGTGGTCTTGCTGCTGTCAGTGCAGAAACGAAAGCTCTCCGTATGTTTTTCTGACGTCTCTGGGCACGTTCATAAGTAAATTGCACAAGCTTATTTTTAGATTGAAAGATCTGAAAAAAACATACATTTACCCTCCCATAGACCCTCCCCTCAAATAAATCAGGACAGAAGTGGTTGAAAGTGGACAAAAGAGATGGATTAAAACACCAGATGTAAGTCTCCCTCGCCTACTCATGAGCCAATCGACCAAGACGCATCTTTATACCGTGTAAACGGCCTCATATGAAATATAAAGTTTCGCAAATTTTTAATGTTCCATCAAGTTCTAAACCAAGAAGTCATCAAACTGCCTGAAGCTAGTATGTCTGACATCTCTGTGAAATAACACTCTATGCAGATCAGATGATGTGCCATTCAGAGTTTGCTCCAAGTGGAATTGCTGAGCTCCAGGTTGGCGTGTAATGTGGGCCAGTATCTGAGCTGCGCTTCACTGAGCACGTGCTGATCGCTTGATGAGTTGTAAAGTTCACAGAGGCCGGTTTGTTTTCGCTGTGCCGAGCACATTTAAACAATTTAAATTCACAACATTTAAAAATAGAATCCTAGATTTATACACTCTTATCCTAATTACAAAAACTGCCCAATGGAAAAAAGATTGGAGAGATTGGAATGTTGCCTAGCAACACTTTCGCTTCTAAAATGAAAAACATATGGGAATTCCAGAATGTTGGCAAAGTGAGAAAAACTATTTGTGTTTATACAAAATCAATAAAACTCAAAGCTGAATGGAAAACAGTTATTCCATTCATAATTCTGTTGAGATTCTGTGGAAACAAAGTCAATTAAAGCCAATTAAGCCAATTAAACATTCCATGAGACCATGAGAAGAATTATGCTTTAATCTTTATTTAAACTGTTACACATACAGATTCACAATACAGCTGTTGTTGTTGTTGTTGATGTTTGGTATCATTATTCAGCAGTTTTCTTCATCTAAAAAAAACTGATTGGCAGTTAATATGGTCAAAGGTTAACAGTGTTTTAGAAGTGACTTTGAAACTTCATCATAAGTTAAAATAGTTAAACTACCATTTTGAAAAATGAGTTATCTTTGTTGTAATAGATTTATTTTAAGAGATTTATTTATACTAAATACCACCATGTTTACTCTAAATATTATCTTGTTTTATGAAATATGACATTATTTTGTGTATCACTACCAAAAAATGATATAAAAAAGAGGTTAATATACACTACCGTTCAAAAGTTTCGGGTCAGTGAGATTTTTGGTAACAGTAAGTTAGTAAGACACTAAGGTAACACTAAGTTGGTAACAGTAGTTAACATTAGTTAACTGCTTTAGTTAACATGAACTAAGAATGAACAATACTTTCAAAATTAACTAATACATTATGGAAATCAAATGTTATATTTGTTAGCATTAGTTAATGCACTGTGAACTAACATGAACAAAATGAACAGCTGGATTTTTATTAACTAACATTAACAAAGATTAATAAAAACTGTAACAAATGTATTGCTCATTTTAGTTAATGTTCATACATAACAAGAATACTTAACGAATGAGACCTTACTGTAAAATGTTACCAGATTTTATTTATTTATTTATTTATTTGCTCACCAAGGCTGCATTTATTTAATCAATAGCAGTAATATTGTGAAATATTATTACAATGTAAAATAAACTGTTTTCTATTGTAATATATTTTAATACTGATGTTTATGAAACACATTCGATTTTGTACTTCAGTTTTGTCAGCTACTGTATAAACCTGTGTGAACCAAAAATAGCAATGTAACATTGTGTTACTTCTTGCAAAGTAGCTTGTTACTGGAGAAGGCTGACGGTGGAGCCTGGCGTGTCTGTGACAGTGTGAGAGAAGACCTCTCTTTTCAAAACAATGTAGATTGTTTTGAAAAGAGAGGACTTCTCTCACACTGTCACAGACACGCCAGGCTCCACCGTCAGCCAATCACAACGCACCCAGTCACCAGAGTACTGATCACCGGCACCTGCACCTCATCAGCACTTCATCAGTCACAGTATAAAGAACACTCACACACATCACTCCATGTCCGGTCTCGTTTGCATCTAGACTTACCTGTATGCTTACCTTAAGGACTCCAAGCGATCTACTTACCTGTCTCCAGCGTCTCCTGTTCTCCTCGTGTGAATTCCCGTCTGTGTGTGAGTGTTCTCTGTCCCCTACGTCAAGATCCTCCAGCGTCATTCAAGTTCTCCACTTCTGCAACCACAAAAGGACAGTATCACTATTCTACACTCCATTCATCATCACTGCTTTAAGTTTTACTCACATGCACTACTGTTTTGCTCAACTGGTACCAATAAACAACCCTGTTTGTGAATTCCTGTCTTCGACCCTTCTGTGTTGTAACAGAAGACCGGACCTCAACAGCCAGATACCAGAATGAGTCACCCGGATCCATTCCAGGAGCTCGTGAACGCTTTGCGCCGAGCACTCACTCCTCGTCCACCTTCACCGGCACCAGCAGTCACTTCCGCAAACACCGTCATCACTCCTTCACCTACCGTTCACGCAAGTCCCATGGCCAAACCAGCGCCCTACTCAGGATCGGCGGAGGATTGCAGCGGTTTCCTCCTGCAATGTGCGCTGGTCCTGGAGATGCAACCGCACCTTTATCCCAATGACACTTCCAAAATAGCGTTCATCATTTCACAACTTCAAGGCAAGGCGCTGCAATGGGCAGACTCCCTCTGGTCTCAGAAAGGTCCTGTTGTTCAATCCTATGACTCCTTCGTTACCCACTTCCGGGAAGTTTTCGGCAAACCAGTCTCTGACTCTTCCATTGGTGAGAAACTCTACAATTTAAAACAAGGTTCTATGTCTGTCAATGAATATGCTTTGCAATTTAGAACGCTAGCGGCGTCTAGTGGATGGAACGAGCAAGCGCTCATCACCACCTACTGGCAAGGTCTGGAACCCAGGGTGCGGTTGCATCTCGCTGCATACGAGGATTCCATCGGCCTCGAACGCTTCATCCAGCTGTCCATCCGCGTTGGCTCTCGTATGCAGTCGTGTATTGAAGACTTTCATCTGCAGAACGTCAAAGAAGGCTGACCCTGAATCTCTGTCTCTATTGTGGTGCTCCTGGGCATGTCATATCTGCATGCCCCATCCGTCCTCCTCGTCCCATGGTGAGTGCCATCATTCCCTCCATTAAAAAGATGAAACCACTCACTACTGTTGTAAACCTTACTGCTGCTGATGTATCTATTCCAGTGGTGGCGCTCCTCGATTCAGGGTCAGCAGGAAACTTCATCTCCGGCGCCCTCTGCCGACAACTCAAGCTCAAGACCTCGCCCTCTCCGACCATCTACCAGATCCACTCAATCACGGGCAAACCCCTGAGTCGTAGAAAGGTCAGTCGTTGTGTGGGCCCCCTTCAACTACGGATTGGAATTCTACATCTGGAAGAAATTCACCTGCTGGTTCTGGAGGAATCCACCTCTGACGTGGTTCCAGGGCGCCCGTGGTTGGAGCAGCACAACCCTACCATCTCGTGGAGAACGGGTGAGATCCTGAAGTGGGGCGATAATTGTTTCTCTAACTGTTTCTCTGAGTTTCCGGTTTCCAAGTCTCCTCGTTCCAAGAACATCTCCGTCTGTACCACCTCCATCGAAAGTCCTGTAGAGAAACGCTCCGTGGACATTCCATCATGTTACGCCCCCTTCAGTGACGTCTTCTGCCCACAAAGAGCCTCCAAGCTGCCTCCACACCGGCCATGGGACTGTGCCATCGATCTGCTACCGGGTGAGCCAGTGCCCAGGGGAAGGATCTACCCCCTGTCAATACCGGAGGAGAAGGCCATGGAGGAATACATCAAAGAGGCCCTAGACCAAGGTTACATCCGCCCGTCTACTTCCCCTGCTGCTTCGAGTTTCTTCTTTGTGGCAAAAAAGGACGGAGGCTTGCGGCCCTGTATCGATTACCGTGCTCTAAATAAAATCACTGTCAAGTTCCGTTATCCCCTTCCTCTCGTCCCAGCAGCTCTGGAACATCTCCGTGGTGCCACTGTGTTCACAAAGCTGGACCTCCGCAGTGCGTATAACCTCACCTGGATACGCGAGGGGGACGAGTGGAAGACCGCCTTCGTCACACCCACCGGCCACTATGAATATCTTGTAATGCCGTATGGCCTGGTCAACGCCCCCTCCGTATTCCAGGATTTCATCCATGAGGTGCTCCGGGAGTTTCTCCACAAGTTTGTCCTGGTCTACATAGATGACATCTTGATCTACTCCCGGAGCTTGGCCGAACATCGCCACCACGTTGCGGAGGTCCTCCAATGCCTGAGACAGTTCCATCTCTTCCTGAAGGCAGAAAAATGTTCATTCCACCAACCCTCTGTACACTTCCTGGGATACATCATTGATCACAGTGGCATCCAGATGGACGAGGGGAAGGTGGAAGCTATCAAGTCCTGGCCCACTCCATCTACCATAAAAGAACTCCAACGCTTCCTTGGCTTCGCAAACTTCTACCGTCGCTTCATCAAGAATTACAGCTCCATCGTTCATCCACTCACCAACCTGCTCCGGAACCAGCCCAAGTCTCTGTCCTGGACTCCAGCTGCCACCAACGCCTTCGAGGCCCTCAAAGAAGCCTTCACCACCGCTCCCCTCCTCGTCCACCCCAATCCAGACCTGCCCTTCGTAGTAGAGGTGGACGCCTCCACCACAGGAGTGGGAGCGGTTTTATCTCAGCAGCAGGGGACACCAAGTAGGCTCCATCCATGCGCCTTCTTCTCCCGCAAGCTCAACCCGGCGGAGGTCAACTATGACATCGGTGACCGCGAGCTCCTGGCGGTCAAGTTGGCTCTGGAGGAATGGAGGCATTGGTTGGAGGGAGCCAAACACCCCTTCCTGGTCCTCACTGACCATAAGAACTTGGAATACCTGCGAGCTGCGAAAAGACTGAATCCCCGACAAACACGCTGGGCTATGTTCTTCTCCCGCTTTGATTTCTCTATCTCCTGTCGTCCTGGCTCCAAAAATGTCAAAGCAGATGCCTTATCTTCTCTCCACGCTCCAGATGAAAATAATGAAGAACCAGAAACTATTCTCCCCGAGTCTATCTTCGTGAGCCCTATCTCCTGGTCTGAAGAGACATTACCCTCCTCCGATGCCTCCACAAACGCTCCGCCGGGTTGTCCACCAGGCTTGCAATACATCACCAGGACACGACGCACTCCACTTATCCACTCTGCCCACACGTCACTTGGCACTGGCCACCCGGGGGTCAATGAGACCCTCTCGCTGCTGAAGGAGCGCTTCTGGTGGCCGAACATGGCAACGGACGTCAGAAGGTACGTGCAGGGCTGCAGGGAGTGCGCCATCTCCAAGAGCCCTCGCCATCTTCCAGCCGGCAAGCTCAATCCTCTGCCCGTTCCTGATCGACCCTGGTCACACCTGGGAGTGGACTTCATCACAGACCTACCAGCATCCGATGGCCACACCTGCATCCTGGTTGTCGTAGACCGTTTCTCCAAGGCATGTCGTCTGATTCCCCTGAGAGGTCTACCTACCGCCATGGAAACTGCTGAACTCATGTTTAATCACGTATTCCGATACTATGGTATTCCCGAAGACATTGTCTCAGACAGAGGACCCCAGTTCATCTCTCGGGTATGGAAGGCCTTCCTATCCCTCCTAGGGGTGACCGTCAGTCTCTCCTCCGGCTACCATCCTCAGTCGAACGGGCAGACGGAGAGGAAGATCCAGGAGATCGGTTGCTTCCTCCGTACCTTCTGTCACGGCCACCAGGACTCTTGGAACCAGTATCTGGGTTGGGCTGAGTACGCACAGAATTCCCTACGTCAACCATCTACTGGACTCACTCCATTCCAGTGCGTACTCGGTTACCAACCCCCACTGTTCCCCTGGGACGGGGAACCATCTAACGTTCTGGCAGTCGACTACTGGTTCCGAGAGAGCGAGAGGGTTTGGGACTCAGCACACCATCAGCTGCAGTGAGCCCTGCGCAGACGCAGGATGACAGCGGACCTTCGTCGTTCCCACGCTCCCTCCTACCAAGAAGGTCTGGCTGTCAACACGGGACATCAGACTGCGTCTGCCCTGCAAGAAGCTGAGTCCCAAGTTCATTGGCCCATTCACCATCACCAAGCAGATCAATCCGGTCACATATCAACTCCAACTCCCTCCACAATATCGGATTCACCCCACTTTCCATGTTTCACTTTAAAAGCCTCACCACCCTTCTGTTTCTGTCTCCATAGAGCCTGACGTGGCAGCCGCCGAACCCCCCCTTCCACTCATCCTGGACGACGGTGCAGCCTACGAGGTTCGTGAGATCTTGGACTCCCGGCGCCGTGGTGGTCTACTTGAATATCTGGTGGACTGGGAAGGCTATGGTCCCGAGGAGCGCTCTTGGGTCCCCAGAAATGTCATCCTCGATCCCAATCTTCTTCAAATATTCCACGCCAACCATCCCGACAGACCTGCCCCATGTGGAAGAGGACGACCACCACGACGCCGGGGTCCTCGGCCCTCAGGAGCGGGCCGTGGGAGGGGGGGTACTGACACGCCAGGCTCCACCGTCAGCCAATCACAACGCACCCAGTCACCAGAGTACTGATCACCGGCACCTGCACCTCATCAGCACTTCATCAGTCACAGTATAAAGAACACTCACACACATCACTCCATGTCCGGTCTCGTTTGCATCTAGACTTACCTGTATGCTTACCTTAAGGACTCCAAGCGATCTACTTACCTGTCTCCAGCGTCTCCTGTTCTCCTCGTGTGAATTCCCGTCTGTGTGTGAGTGTTCTCTGTCCCCTACGTCAAGATCCTCCAGCGTCATTCAAGTTCTCCACTTCTGCAACCACAAAAGGACAGTATCACTATTCTACACTCCATTCATCATCACTGCTTTAAGTTTTACTCACATGCACTGCTGTTTTGCTCAGCTGGTACCAATAAACAACCCTGTTTGTGAATTCCTGTCTTCGACCCTTCTGTGTTGTAACACACACACTCTCTTTCTCTCTTTCTTACGTTTGAGTAAAAACAGTCAATGTTTCCGTTACAGTCAGATAGCATATAGCATAGTGTGTGTGTGTGTGTGTGTGTGTGTGCGCGTGCGTTTTTGTGATTTATGAAGACACAAATTAGTATAATGACATGGGTATTACACTGGTATTATGACGTAAACATGAAATATGAGGACATTTCATGAGTCCTCATATTTAAAATAGCTTTTAAAACATACAAAACAATGTTTTATGCAGAATAAAAATGCAGAATGTTATTTGTGATGGGTAGGTTTAGGGGTAGGGGTAGTGTAGGGGGATAGAATGTAGTTTGTACAGTATAAAAACCATTACGCCTATGGAATGTCCTCACTTTGATAGCAAAACAAACCTGTGTGTGTGTGTGTGTGTGTGTGTGTGTGTGTGTGTGTGTGTGTGTGTGTGTAATGATATCAGGGGTCAGTATTGGTGTAACATCAGTTAACCCTTGGGACATCTAGACTACTTTAACCTTCATTATATAGCCCGATCTCAGCTTTAAAAACCTACTAGACATGCAAATACACATACACACATCCAGTTATATTTTGCTTCTGTTATCCAGCTAGCAACATCCGCTATGTGTATTCAAGCTTATTTTCAGTTGCACTTTGCCTCTGTATAAATAGACAGACATAGTTGGTTTATAGATCAACAATCCTCAAGCAATTCGCACACTGTGCTCTCTCATGTTACCTCTGCCGCTTCCAAAATGTGTTTATTGTCAGATGGCCAGATGCTGTGACTAAAATCACCTCCTGTTCTAACTAATGTAGATCACACCACGTCTGACATTTTGTCAAAGTGTTTCAATTCTAGATGGAAGGTCCCTTGTACTATAGGCCATCATATATTACCTACAAATAAATTTCATCCTGTGTAGGGAAAGAGTATTTTTAATCTTTAAATATCAGTATGACAGAAATCATTTAAAATATTAAAAGAGAACCAATGCACATGCCTCCTTCCTTTTGATTTTAAGTTTCATGACCCTAGTGTCTCTGAAGCTTCTATGTCTCAATAATTCCTGTTCAGACTAGTCAGCGTCAGCTGAAGGCAGTTCAGTGGATGGCATGCGATGTCAAGCCCGGAACCTAAAAACAACCCAGAGAGGAATATCTACTGCATCTGAGAACGTTTCTGCTGATGCGGCTGCAGTAAATGTTATAGCAGACCAGTAATTTCCATCACTGAAGCTCTGGTGTTCTCATTAGCGGCTGTCCACCGTGGATGGCCAGTGGCAAAGTTCTTACTGACTGAGGTCAAAATGAAAAACCACCCAGTACAATAATACTGATGTTGCTGATTGCAGGCTACATAAGCAATAGAGTTTTACATTAGCCATGCAAAACTTACTGCCACAGTGCTAGGTCATTGTGGATGGTCATTTATTATTATTATTTCCAATGATGAAAACAGTTGTGCTGCTCAATATTTTGGTGGAAACCATGATACCTTTTTTTTCTTGACCACATACACACTGTAAAGTTTCAGGAGTGACAAATGCATTTAAAGGGTTAGTTCACCCAAAAATGAAAATTCTATCATTACTTACTCACCCTCATGTGTCCCAAACCCGTAAGACCTTCATTCATCTTCGGAACACAAATTAAGATATTTAATTTGTGTTCCGAAGATGAATGAAAGTCTTACGACAATTTCTTCTCTTCCATGTCAGTCTCCTACACTGTTCAAGTAGTTAACAGTGCAGCGCTTCGGGTTCTACATCGCATCGCCTCTTGAACGTGCTCCTGTGTTGCCATGTCCACTTATTATATGTGTATTTGGGCTTGTTGTTTAAGCTTGGCTTATAAAGCTAACGATTTACAGAGTTATTAAAGTGAGCAGGTGCAGGTTATGATATTTTGGTCTAATTTTCAGCATAAAGCATTTGGATTTATTTACGTTTATTGTGGGCTTGTTCTTGTTTGTTGTTTTTCTAGCTAGATCTGGCAAGAAGAATGAGTCAAGGCTCGTACCGTTTTCCCTGTGATTTCTTGCACTGCATATAAAGAAGAGAGAAACATTTCTGATGCACTTTAAAATACGTCATTAACAACTAGTTGTTCAGTTCCGTTCCGTAAACACTGCGTATAATTTTTTGTAAATGTGGTTGTCACTACTTACATTTTTCGGGAGTTAATTCAGTTGTAGAATGCGGTTGTCACTCCCTTAAATTACTGAACTGTGTGTGTACAGAACAGGATTAAGCACTAAAAAAATTAATTGACAACCGAATTTAGCTTTGTACATGGTCTTTGATGAATAGAAAGTTAGAATAGAATAGAGTTTAACTGAAAAAGAATTTTTGTAGCAATGTAAAAGTCACTTTTGATCGATTTAATGCATTCTTGCTGAATAAAAGTACCTTTCGGAAAAAAAATCTTACTGACATAAAATTTTTGAGCGGTAGTGTAAATGTAATAGGGAAAATGAGAATGCAGTTGCAGTTGCTAGGTTTTTCTGGTTGGTTGCTAGATTGTTGTTTATTGGCACAGGAGCCCACCCCCATGTCCCTTGTAAGTGCAATCACTTAGAAAAATAATAGCATAATTCTGATTAAATGTAGTGTGTGTTTGTTTGACAGACAGCAAGATGGTGCCAGCTGAATATCTCTGTCCTGATTTGACTCATGAAGGGATGAATGACTGGCATCTATCAAGCAACTGCTCTGAGCTTGACCTCCAGGACGGTCTGCCATCATTCTCAAGCTCTCCAAATGCCCTCAACTCAGTGCTGTCACGTCAGCTTGACGATGACTTGCATTTTCACTGTGTCCATGGCAACGGTCTGCGTCTGCTGACTGAACACATAGCAGTGCGTTATTACAACAGACGTGAGGATTGTGCTCTGGTGTTCACGCATCGACCGTTGCGCTGTGGAGAGTGTGTGTTCCTAAAGGTCTCGTTGAAGTCATCTGCCCTGAATGGATTTTTGTCTTACGGATTCACTTCCTGTAACCCAGCCTATTTGAACCCAAAGCACCTGCCGGTCAATCCAGATGACCTGCTGGACCGCAAAGAATTCTGGGCTTTAAGCTGTCTGACTTCACCGCTTGTGGGCAGGGATATCATCGGTTTGCGGGCAACTGCAGAAGGGGAGGTGCTTGTGAGTCATAATGGAGGGAGAGCCTGTAGAGAGATGTGTGTGGATAATTCCACTCCTCTGTGGATAATCTTCGATTTACAGACACACATCAAGCAAATCAGCATACTGGGTAAAAAAAAAATATATATATATATTATTGCTCTGACATAATGTGAAGATGTTTGTTTTGTCCTTTAACTTTATTTTTGATTTTTGATTATAATATAATATAATATAATATAATACTGCACCGACCAATCATCCTAATTGTACAACGACTGAACTCTGAAGCGCCACCAGCTTGCCGTTTTCAGAAGAACACCAGGCATTTTTTTTCAGCTGGCTAAAAACTCTTCGGTGGACACATGTTAATTGAATATTTTTTGCTAGGCATATGGTCTATTTGTCACATTTCTGTCTGTTTTTGCACCATGTTCTGTTTGTCACATGTCCTCCTTTGTTTAGTTTTCCCACCATTAGTTAGTTGTCATGGTTTCTCATTTGATTAGTGTCCTCATTTCAGGTGTGTCTTGTTCATTATCTCATTAGTTCCCTCATTAGTTCCTGTATAAGTACTCCTTGGTTTGTTCACTCTTTGTCCTGTCTCTGTTGTATTTTGGATGTGTTTACCTGCCTTTCTGAGTTATTATTAAACCTTTGAGTTCTTTTGGAAACCTGCTTCTCCTGCCTTTTTCCTCCTGTGGTCACACACCGTTACACTATTAGTCTCTTTTGCATTTATGCAATATACTGGAGCCAAACCTGAGAAGGGAGTCCAGAAGATTCCACAGCGTACCTGGACCCGTAATTTACGTAGTTGTAATTCATAGGCGGGGATTATGTTAATTGTGAATGAGCGTGCATGGCACCCTATTTACAGATGATTGGAATTCTTTAACATACACACGTTTAACTATCATATCTGATGTTTACAAAGCATTTGTGAATCCAGAGGAGCGTTTTTTGGGAAAGTCAGTTTTACACAAGTTACTCATATATTTACGAATGTTCATGAATGAGACCCAATAAAAGATATATTTGAACTTCTTTAATATTTAATATTAGTTCATGTATATTATATATATATAAATTCTAAATAAATAATATATTTTGTTTTTTTTCTAGGCACTTCCTGTGGTTACACTCCATCCTGTTCAGAAATACAGAGGTCCATTTTTAGTGATGCCAGTCACTCCTCAGCCAATCAGAGACACAGTACAGCAGTCAGGGGCTTTACTGACATCTTTCAGCTCCACCCACAGAGCCTCAGCAGTTCTGCAGGTGTGTTCCTGTCTCTCATTCTGTTATTCTTTTGTTGATTTACCAAATTCTTCAATGTATTTCTCATTGCTGTTTTCTATGTGGTTGCTGTGGTTACCAGGCACAACATTCAGTTCACTGTCCTCAGAATCTTCTAATAGCCCATCATGCTATGCGATTACTGGTGAGGAGTGTTTAATTTGCTGTGAGAGGACAGTGGATTCAGTGCTGTACACGTGCGGACACATGTGCGTGTGCTCTGTGTGTGGTGGGAAGCTAACGGAGATGTCAAACCCGTCTTGCCCCATGTGTCGCAGCCCAATTAGAGACATCATCAAAATTTACCGCAGCATGTAACCTGGCAACAAACAGGATCCCACTACCTGGATGGTTCTAAAGAGTCCCTTCACAGGTCATTGTCCTGTTTGAAAAGGATTTCCTACGTCCATTTAAAAGGCTGTGTGTTTGAGCTCAGCAAGGAAACGGCACTAAATGACTGCTTAATTTACTAAATGTCTGACCAAAAATGCAGAGAAAACCCAGAAGTGACTGTGCATATGCAAATGACATAACATTAAAAATGTCATTAATATAATCCCAGATTCTATAAATCTCTGCTGATTTATGGATAGATGTGTACAATGGAAAATCAAGCTACTATGAAACTAATTCTGATTTTCAGTTTGATAATGTTCTAGTCATTTCATACAAAACTGTTCACATGTTTTTTTTTTCAATGTTTGTTTCCCCACCAACAATTCATATTTATCAGAAAATAAATATTTATTTTCCTTGTATACCTTAAATCAATCCGGAATCAGAATCTACGAACTGCATTATGGATTTGATCTGTTGCTAATTATTTTATTTTTTTCTGCAAAACAAAACGAAAAACTGAAAAAATGTTTTACATACCAAAGTTGACATTCACAATATTGTAAGTGCCAATAACTTTTATCTATGTTCATTGTGGAATAAAACTATTATTGTAATGATATCCAACAACAAAGCCTGTTGTTATTATTTATTGTTACTGTGAAAATATAAATATAATGGTAACACTTTATTAACATTAGTTAACTACAAGAACATGAATTAAGAATGAACAATACTTCTACAGCATTTATGAATCTTAGTTAATGTTACTATTAACATTTACTAATACCTTATTAAAATCAAAAATTGTATTTGTTAACATTAGTTAATGCACTGTGAACTATTATGAACAATGAAGTTATATTTTTATTTCGTAACTAATGTTAACAAAGATGAATTGTTACTGTTGCTCATTGTTAGTTGATGTTAGTTAATGCATTAACTAATGTTAACAAATGAAACCTTTTTGTAAAGTGTTACCAATATAATTATAGAATAACTTCTTTTTGTTTAGATTTTTATGTTGTGGGATTGTGTTTTTATATTAAGCATTTGTAGTCTGTATGCACACTTGTTTACCTTGTTTTTTTGTTGTTGTTTTTTTTTGTTTTTTATGAATAATGCAGTGATTGACTACTTACTGACTGATTATTTAGTATATTTCAATGTTTCAATTCACAAACACACAGAGACCATCAAGCTATTGTGATTAAGATGCAAAGCAGCACTTGGCCAAGACTTGGTATGAAAATGTAGTATTTTAATAGGAATAGTACCATGTTTAATTACACAAACAAAGGGAGATTTACAGATAGATAGATAGATAGATAGATAGATAGACATTTATTTTGAAAGTGCATCTAGTCTATAAACAGACTTTAATATATTTATTTAGTAAAAACAAAAACAAAGAGACACATTTTAAAAGAAACCTTCTGCAGCACATTAAGACCAGCTAAGAGCAATAGCTAAAAGTTTGTTCAGTGACAATAACATCACATCATCCAGCAGAAGCATGAGTACAGCATATAAACAAGGTGTCAATCAACAGTTGTGACTTTGTTTGTGTTCCTTAGATTTTGTGAACAGAGGCGGCCATATCTAACATGAAATAAAAAAGAGAACACATTTTGATTGGGGTCACGGAGTGTTTAAAATGAATTCTGTTTGGTAAATTTGGAATTCATTTATTCTGGTATCATTTTTGTTTCTGATGGCAGAATCAAAGAACACTAGCTCCTCCTCTCCAGGAAGTTGGAGGGCACCCATCCCTTACGTGTTTTAGCTGTGTCGAGCACACGGCAGTACCACCATCCGTTAGGGTTTCTCTCCAGGACCTCCAGCCTCGTACCTACAGGGAAGCTCATGGTCTCCGCGTCGCCATGGTAATCGGCGATAGAAACGTACTCCTCACGCAGGTTGTTGTGGATCAGATGAGGTTTAGGCTTCACCATTGACACCGGTACCTTACGCCTCATGCTCTCTGTATTACCTGCACAGGAAGAGGAAGTTTGGTCATTGTAGCTATGGAGTGCAGGATGATTAGGCAGCATGTCATTCCTCCATCCTGTGGGAGTTGTGTGCGTATTAGTGTTGTCCTTAAGGACGTTCTGAGGTCTGACGGCGAGCTGTTTCACACCAACCCTGCAGTTCTGTTGGTTAGATCTGTCTCCACCCTTCAGGCTTTGGTTAACACGCTGCTCATTCTTCTCCAAACTTACACATTTACCCATCTTTCCAACATCGACCTGCACAGAAATCTCTAACTCAGGAGCCACATACCAAGACATCTCAGAATTAAGCTTCTCGGTGGTTTTGGCTTCTATACCACTTATTTCTGAGCTTTTGATTGGCTGTAGATAGTAAGTGGGTGCCCATCCCTCTTCGTTTCCCCAGCGGACGAACCACCAGCCACTCTCCTGCTTATCCAGCACCTCCACCTGCACTCCCGCAGGAAAGCTGAGCTCACACGGCTCTTCTCGTTGGTACGCCGCAGTAGTGCGGTACAGGAAGGAAGACGGATCTGACAATCTCATCTGAAAGTCGTCTGATAAGCTGCTCTCGGACTCCTCAGATGTGCAGGAGGTCCTGAATTGCATCTGGCCTGTTTGCTCCAGATTTCGGGGACTTCTGAGGGCACTACAGTCTTGGTTTGTGGGCTTCGGATGTACAGATGGTTTGGATTTAGACTCATCAGCCTGCTGTTTGAGTTTAGGTTGCTTTGAGTGTGTGTAGAGTGTCGTATTGGTGTCGATGCTGGACTCGATTGTAGGGGCATCATATTCCGGTGGATCCCACATAGATGCCCGTTGGGCCGCAGAGGGCGAGTATTTGTCTGAATGACTGTCCTTACACTGTGGCACAGCTCTGAAGCCACCATTTGCATACACACCTTCATCATCCTCTTCATCCCCCTCGCCCAATGTGAAGGAAACGCTACGCTGACACAGAGGAGGAGGGGCTTTAGTTGGTGCATCTCCTGGGAGAAACTCCAGCTCTGTATCAAATTCAAGGCCCACTGCTGGAACATCATATTCTGGTTCCTCATACACTCGTGGACTTGCTGGGCTCACAACCTCAGACTCAACACATGGAAGCGAGTTCTGCTTTATAATTGGTGGAGCAGGAGGTGGGACCTTGGGCCGGGTCAATGTACTGGTTTGACGGTTCAAGGTAGGCTTCTTGCGTTTGTCAATGTAAGAACAAGGGGCCCAACCCTCCTTCTCTCCAATCTGGACATACCACCAGCCTCCAGAGTTCTTCTCAATGACCTATAAAGATACACAGCCTTTAGGTCTTCCTTATAGAAATACTTATATGTAGTTTTATTTGCAGCTATTAAAGGAACATTGGGCTCAGTTGTCACACTTTTTACTCCATGAATATTTTAGAATTTTTTTTACACTGATTTAGAATCAAAAACATTTTAAAACTATATATATATATATATATATATATAACAATTTTCAAAAACATATCTACACTACTGTTCAAAAGTTTCCAGTCTCTAATATTTTTGTAAAGTTTTTGAAATAACTTTTCTTATGCTCACCAAGGCTGCATTTATTTTGTAATATTGTGAAAATATTTTTACATTTTAAAATAAATGTTTCAACTATTTTAATATATTTTAATGTGATGTGAGCCATTACTCCAGTCTTCAGTGTCAAATGATCCTTTAGAAATTATTCTAATATGCTGATTTGGTGCTCCAGAAACATTTATTATTATTATCAATAATAAAAACTGTTTTTGCTTATTTTTATGGAATATTTTATGGAAACTGATACATTTATTTTAGGATTCTTTAATAAATAAAATGTTCAAAAGAACAGCATTTACAGTATTTGAAATCAAAATCAAAATCTTTTGTAACAAAATGTCTTTACTTTCACTTTTGATCAATTTTTGATCAATCCAGCGTTGCTGAATACAAGTATTAATTTCTTTCTTTCAAAAACATGTACTGACCTCAAACCTTTGAATGGCAGTGTATTATTCTCCAAAACCCCTAAATTGTAAATGACAAATAATCCCATGTACTGAACAGTGTCATACGTCAGCTTTCTGTCCTCCACTGAAACTGATCCCATCTGTCAAGCAGGACCGGAACTCAGCGATGGTGTAATACTCAGCTTCAACAGTAGGGGGATCTGGGGGCTGTGGTAACTGAAATCCCTGAACGTGAAAAAAGAATATGCTGTTCAGCATAATACAAGCCACAAAATGACCTATTTGTGTGTGTTGTGTGCAATGGAGAGAAAGCGGAAAAGAAACGTAGAGAAAGGGAAAATACACTGACCAGGCTGTTTTCTCGACGGGGAAGTGGTTTTTGATTGTTTGATGGTGATCCTGGATTAAAGAGAAAACAAATAAAAAACTAAATGTGTTTACTATCTTTGACACATAATAGAAAAACATTATAGACAATAAAAAGAAAAAGAGGAAGAATGGAAAAGAGAAATATAAAGAGAAAGGAAAGAAAAGGAAACAAAAAGAAAGAAAATGAAAAAAAGCACAAAAAAGGGAAAGAAAAAATCTCACTGGTCTCAACGCTGTGGAATCTCTGAGGTGCTACTCGAGCAATGGCAGGAGATGGAGGGACACCTTTGGTCTTTAGTGCGGATGGTGTTGAAGACACATTTGCTTCAGAAACAGATGCAGATACAAAAGCATCTGGCACTGACACAGACACACTGCTTTCTGAGACAGACAGATGCATACTCGAGTCTGTGTGCTGATTGACCTGATCATCAGAGTCTCTCTCTGAGCTACTACTGCCCGTGTTAGCGGCTGTGCTAATGCTGCTGCTGCTGCTGTTTCTGGCATTGTGTGTATTGTTACTGTAAGCATCAGTCTGCTCTGCATTGCAATTGTACTGTGTATATGTGTCAGTCTGTGAGTGCATGTATGTGTTTGCTAAATGCATTAGTGTGTTGCTGTTAAGGTGTACACTGGTGTCAGGTTCTGTATGTGAGTGCCGTTCGTTAGCAGGTTTCTTGTTCAGGAGGTTGCTGATCTCCATAAGGTTTCCGATGATTTCCACCTGACCATGCACAACTGGTTTATTTGTCTCTGTTGCCTGGTTACCAGCCATGACACCATCTTGCATTTTCCTCAGGTAAGCAGCTGGGGCCCATCCCTCCTTTCCGCCATAACTGAGAGGGGAAAAGATAGAAAGAGATAGCGATATTGCATATGCCCCCAAAAACCATGGATTTTAAATAAATACAATACAGTTCAAAAGTTTGGGGTCAGAACTTTTTATTATTATTATTAATTTAATTTAATTAATCCTATTCAGCAAAGATTAAAAGGTTCAAAAGTGACCATAAAGACATTTCTAATGTTACAAAAGATTTTTATTTCAAATAGATAAAAACGCTGTTCTATTAAACTTTCTATTCATGAAGGAATCCTAAAAAAAAAAAAAATGTATCACAGTTTCCACAAAAATATTAGCAGACTGTTTTCAACACTGATAATCATAAGAAATGTTTCTTGAGCACCAAATCAGCATATTAGGATGATTTCTGAAGGATCATGTGACACTGAAGACTGGCTGCTGAAAATTCGGCTTTGCCATCAAATAAATTACTTTAAATGCTTTAAATAAAGAAAATATAACAACCCTGTCTAATATAACAATACTGCCCAATATTTCCTATCTTCCCTTGACTATAGTATAATAAATCAAAGAGGCAAGAAGGTCAAAAAAGAGAAAAAGAGAATAGGAAATAAATCCTATTACCAGATAATTAAGTGAGTGTTTTTCCAGTTGTTTACTTTGCTGACTGCTCACCTAGCAAATTTTATAATCAAATTTACTTTTTCTGCAAAATCCTAATAAATATTGACTAAATTCCAGAAAAAGAAAGCAAAGCATATTAAAGTAGCTCAAACAGAAGAATGAACATGTGGAAAAAGAGTTTACCGTATGAACCACCAGCCCTCCAGATTCCTCTGGATGACCTCAACAATTACGCCACTCTCAAAGCCCAGCTCATCCTGACTCGAACTGCTGAAGGGCTGATCTGTAATATACCACTCTGCTACAAACAAAAGAGGAAAGAGAACACATTGTATACAGTTCTGTTACAGGATACATAGACATGCGAATACAATGCTTAGACAGAAAAAACGCGTTTACAAATCAATTTTAAATCTGTCTAGGAGTGAGTAGGTGTCTTGAACGTACTCATACAGTACCCTCAAAATTATTTGACACTAACAGTCACATTTAAAAATTTTATTAGGGCTTTTCACACTTAAAATAGTTAACTCTGGGTCATTCTAAACCCCGGATAAAAGAATCCTGGGTTATCTTGCTTCATGTTTCACACCGCTCATAATTTACCCAGGGTTAACAATTAATCCTGGGTATTCATAAACCGATTTTTCACATTGTACACCCCTAAACCCTGGGTTAATGTTCTTATTTGCATATTTGCAGTGTCAGTGTCAGTTTCATGGATTGTACGCACTCGACCTGTTTACATAAAGGCTCTAGCATTGCACATGATCATTACATATTGCCGACTGTAATATAAATGTTTCCTGAATGAATTTTTCAGACTACGAAATGCCTCAGTTAGGACAGTAACCTCGGTTCCCTGAAGAGGGAACAAGACGCTGTGTTGTAAGTTTATGACACTATGAGCCTTTGCGACACTAAGAGCCTTACAATTGGCAATGTGTAATGATGATGCACAATGCTAGAGCGCAATGCCTCTGTGTGACTGAGACTTTAAGCACGGGTGAAATCAGTCCAATGGTGTGATGGAACGTCATAGGTGGGTGACATCACGACCAGGAAGGTATAAAGCACCCCCAAACCAAAAAATGTAGGCTTCTGATAAGCTTCAGGACTTCAGGATTCAAGACTTCAGGAAGTCGGTCACAGGGACAACAAAAGTATGGCAGGGCGACTCTTCAGGGAACCGAGGTTACAGTTACATGCGGAGAGGACCAGCCCGCCACAGCACAAACATCATAAAGAGAAGCTCCTGAAAACAAGCTCCTCGTAGAATGGGACCAAACAGCCAAAGGAGAAGGGTGACCGGCTGATTCATAAGCAAGAGAGATCGCCTCAACTACCCACTTGCTCATTCTCTGCTTAGATGCTGGGTACCCCTTCCTGGGTGACCCAAATCACACAAAAAGTTGATCAGACTTATGCCACATGGCAGCTCTGTGAACATAAGTATCAAGTGCCCTAAAGGGCTTGTAAATCTCCAATTTTCTTTGGAGATGTAATGGCCAACAGAAATAAAGCCTTCAAGGTCAGAAACTTTTCTGAAACCTCCTCGATAGACTCAAATGGAGCAGCCGAAAGGCCCTCCAGTACTAAGGCCAAATTCCATGCCAGAACCCTTGTGTGAGCTTCAGGCCTGATTCTCAAAGTCTCACGGAGAAAACGAGATACTCGGGTCCCTCCCCAAGGATACACCACCCAAAGGAATGTGGTAAGCCTGCCTGCCACATACACCTTTAGAGTAGAAGGGGATATCTGCAGATAAATGCTCTTGGAGAGACTCCAGTACTGTACCAACCAGGCAGTTAACTGTGTCTAAATGATGACTCTTGTACCATAAAGAGAACAATCTCCATTTAAAAGAATAAAGTTTCCTCGTGGAGGGAGCTCTGGAGTGAAGAATGGTCCCAACAACCTCAGTTGAGAGACCAGCCTCTATGAGTTGTGCCCCCTCAGGGGCCAACACCCACAGTTTCCATAACTCTGGGAGGGGGTGAAATATTGAGCCCCCCGCCTGAGATTGAAGATACCGCCAACAGTCCCTGAGACCTCTCTCCTTAATATTTGAGACATTCAGCCATAAATATCTCTCCAAAACTACCAGGGCTACTATAGTATGGGCAATAGCTCTAGCCGTCTCCTTGGTAGCCCGAAGAGACAAATCAATGGCTCAACACAGTTTTCGAGCTGTGTCGGAATCAAGCTCCTCCCCCTTGTCAAGGTCTTTAAGCAGGTTGGTCTGATATGTTTGCAAAATGCCCATAGTATGCAAGCATGCACCAGCCTGACCTCCTGCCGTGTAAGTCACAACCAAAGCCGATGTTGTTCTTAGTGGCCTGGAGGGAAGGGTCAGGGCCTTGAGGGATGATGCTGAATCTGGGAAGAGATAGCTCACAAACGTCTGCTCCACCTTAGACATCACCCAATAACCATGCTCTTTGAGCCCCAGGATATTCAAAGAGTTCAAAACATGAGGCCCACACACTCGTGACGAGTATGGTTTCTTCCACGATCTTGACACCTCAGTGTGGAGATCGTGAAAAAATGGTAGGCCCCAACACGGAGGTTGCACTCTGGAAGACAGAAAACATTCATCCAATTTACTTCTAAGCCAATCAATATTGGTGAATAAAAGCTGGGTTTAGAACGATGATAACCCGGGGTTAAGCGCAGTGTGAAAATCCTTATTGAATTTGTTATGCAAATATTAAACCCAGTATTATTTGTTACACCTTTTCACAGAAGTCACTTTTCTGAGCCATTACATTTAAATGTATTCATTTAGCAGATGCATTATTCAAATCAACTTAGTAATCCAGCAAGATACAACACAATAATACACAGTAGTGCATACAACACACGAAAAATGCTTCTTCTTTTTTTTCTGAAGATTAAAATTGGTGACACTATTTAGGTTTATTGTCAAGGTTTTTAAAAGCGACCTTTTGCTACTGTATGCAGTGATAGAATGTTTTGCAACTACTTTTAACCAACTGGTCCCAAAGTCAGTGGATTTATGAAGTCCGTTCACACAGGTGAAGTTCATCACATTAACTATGAACATGTTTCACTGATGTCTGACAACAAGAAAGGGTACAAAATGCCTTTTGCCTTAATTTCAAAGAGTACTGTTTTATCATTTAAAACTGAACAAACTCCTTTTTGTGAAATGTTTTGGATAAAAGTATGTTTGTGCTATATTTATTGAAAATACATATGCTTTGATATTTTTTGTCTAATAACATTCACAAATCTTTAAGTATGCCTTAAGTGATAAAAATACTCCTTTGTGCCATTTTATGTAATGCTTGTGTATTTAGTTTGTTTGCCATTTTCATTTTACAGTGGAAAAACTAACCGAAACATGCAGACACTGCAGAATATCTCCACCACTAGTCATATTCTCTTTGTGTAATATGGGTCAGCGTGTGTTGGACCTAGTTGTGCAGCAAAAGCCTTCTGGACCAAGAGATGGAAAATTTGACATCTTTGCTGGAATTTCCACTCCCAGGCTGTTAAATGCTCCAAGAAATCTGTGTGTGCATGCGTGCTCTCGCTCGTGCGTGTGTGTGTGTGTTTGCAGAACAAGGGGGTCCCTAGACTATGATCTGATGACTGTATGGTTTTCATCCAAGCAAGACTCTATGTGCTGATATGGCATGAAATTGCGTCCATAACATAATTCACCAACAGTTTTCACCCATAAATCTCTTGAAGCAAATGGATGGAAACTGTAAAGAGTTAAGGGTTGCGCAAGACAAAGAAAAACAGGACATTTGGCAGCTGCTTGTGTTTTACAAAAGCCAGCAGCTCTGATATCTGCTGAAAAAGATGTGCCTTGTTTGTTCAACGGTTCTTAATTCAGTTTAACAGCAGTGTGGGTGATTAAATATGTAGTTTAGCAGTTCATCTTTGCCTTACTCTCTCCATTCAGTGCTCTGTGGCTGTCTCGACGTCCTGTGAGAGAGACAAGGTATGTTGCAGGAACCCAGCCTTGTTCTTCAGCTGTTCTTACAAACCACCACCCTAGAGAGAGAGAGAGAGAGAGAGATACAGATACAATGAGCACATACCACTGATGTAACTGATTCCAGCTGTATTCTTTTGAATTGGGTCATATCCCCTCTGTCTTAATAGTCCTGAGCACATCAACATAAAAAAAACAAAAAACAAAATCAGATTATTAAATATTATTTTTGAGGAAAAAGGATTTGTCAAACTGCATCTGTGATTAATGCAACCATTTTCAGGCCAAGGACTTCTCGGTGGATACAGAGGTGAAGCAAAGATACCTGTTATATTACTTAGAAATATGAATGTTGCACCTGTCCTAAATTAGCATACATAGATGCATATAGATATTATTATTATATGTTACACTGCAAAGCTATGATGATCTTTATCACATACTTTACATACTTTAGTCACATACTTTACATGATATTTTATTGGGAGAGACTATGAAACATTTACCTAAACCCTTCATAACATTAGCTTAAGATATTAACAATATCATATATTTTTAATGCTTACACTACCGTTCAAAAGTTTAGGGTTGGTAAGATTTTTTGGAAGTCTCTTATCCACATAAATGGTGCATTTATTTGATTAAAAATACCGTAAAAACAGTTCCCTTTCATGGGAACATCGACGCTGCGTCGATACGCATTGGGATCACCTCTGCATGATTACGTCTTAAAGCACTCGTGAAATCGAACCAACGGCGTGACGGGACGTCAGAGGCGGGTGACGTCACAGACCAGGAAGCTATAAAGCATACTGAGAACAAAGAACGCCAGCTTCTGTGTCTTCAGCAAGCGCTCTGTGTTATCGTGTGTCTTATTTGGTGTTGTCTGTCAGTTATATATTTAAGACACGAAATGGCGAGCAAACAGCAGTTTGTCAAGTGTGTTCATCCCTGCCCTCGCTTCATCACGGGTGGGGATACACACGAGATGTGCGTTGTTTGTTTAGGAGTGGAGCATGCCCAGGCACCTTTTGAGGGAGCTGTCTGTGTGCATTGCGAGAAGTTAACTCTCAGAACACTCCGTTCTCGCCGGACGCTCTTTGATAAACATGAAGAGGGCGCCGCGGGCAGTGTTCCCCGCGGATCGGGTCCCACTTCTGCTGAGGCAGAGCGGCGGCTTCATTCGTGGGGTTCACAGATGAATCTGACAGAGGGGTTAGAGACGGGCCCAGCCCTTTCTCTGCCCTCACCTGCCAGACCTAGTGTCTCTCCTCTGGTGGTGGAAGCACGCGCTGCGGTTTCTTCCCCCCAGAGAGAGGCACTGGCACTTCATCTATCCAGCTCTGAGGAGGTGGATGTGGTGAGCGTCGATGCTGGTGATGAGGACTCGCCATCCTCATCTCCAGCGTATGAGTCTGTGTCTGCCCTCAGGCCAACCCTGCCACCTCGTGTGCTTCAGGGCGCAGCGGTCTCCACCGACCCTCCGAGGAGGGCCGGTCCACATTTGATTCGGTTGTTCCCTGCCGGTTCGCCGCTTCAGGGCGCCGGGTCAAATGCTCAAAAGAGAGAGAGAGACTGGTTCCCTTAGTAGAATTTTTGGCAGAATGGAAACTTCTCCCCAATATTTCTCAATGGGTGCTGCTCACAATAGAAAAGGGTTACAGAATTCAGTTCGGGTCTCGCCCGCCCCGGTTCAGTGGGGTCCTCCCTACGGTGGTGGACCCCAAGCAGTCTCTGGTAATGGAACAGGAGGTTCTGATACTCTTGCAAAAAGGAGCTATAGAAAGGGCTTCTCCTCCCAGCAAGCTGTCAGGGTTTTACAGCCGGTACTTCATTGTTCCAAAGAAGAATGGAGGGTTACGTCCTATTCTAGATTTACGCGTGTTAAATCGCTCTGTTCAAAAGCTCAAGTTCAAGATGCTTACACTCAGACAGATCATCCCACAGATCAGATCCAAGGACTGTTTTGTGACAATAGATCTGAAAGACACTTACTTTCATGTATGCATCCATCCTCAGCACAGGAAGTTCCTCAGATTTGCTTTCGGGGGCGAAGCTTATCAGTACAGGGTTCTTCCTTTCGGCCTGGCCCTTTCACCCCGCACCTTCACGAAATGCGTGGATGCAGCTCTGGCTCCTCTGAGACTCCAGGGCATCCGCGTGTTGAATTACATCGACGATTGGTTGATTCTAGCTCAATCCGAGCAACTGGCAGTCCAACATCGAGATGTTGTTCTATCCCACATGAGAAGGTTAGGGCTGAGACTCAATGCCAAGAAGAGCATTCTTCCAGCTCAAACTACCAATTATTTAGGGGTAGTCTGGGATTCCACCACGATGCAGGTACGTCTGTCTCCTGCTCGAGTGAATTCCATTCACTCACTGTAAAACAGTTTCAGAGACTGTTGGGTCTGATGGCAGCTGCGTCCAACGTGATACCTTTTGGCCTGCTGCACATGAGACCCTTACAGTGGTGGCTCAGGCCCAAGGGGTTTTCCCCGAGGGGAAATCCTTTTCGCACGATCAAGGTCACACGGCAATGCCTTCGTGCCTTAGTCATGTGGAAGAAGCCTTGGTTCCTGTCCCAAGGACCTGTGTTGGGGGCTCCTTATCGTCGTGTAATGCTAACCCCCTCACAGGTTGGGGGGCGATCATGAGTGGTCGCTCAGCTCAGGGTCTTTGGGAGGACCATCTACTTTCCTGGCACATAAATCGACTGGAAATGATGGCAGTATTTCAAGCTCTCAAATACTGGGAGGACCCAGACCTGAGGGGCCATCACGTGTTGGTCCGCACAGACAACATGTCAGTGGTCTCCTATATCAACCACCAGGGGGGTCTGAGGTCTCGCCAGTTGTGCAAGTTAGCCCATCGGATCCTCCTGTGGGCCCAGGGGAAGCTCCTCTCCATGAGAGCAGCTTATATCCCGGGGCATCAAAATGTGGGGGCAGACATCCTGTCAAGGTAGGGGCCAAGGCCCGGGGAATGGAGACTCCACCCGAGGTGGTGGAGCTCATTTGGAAAAATTTCGGTCGTGCAGAAGTCGACCTGTTTGCTTCAAAAGAAACATCTCATTGCCCACTATGGTTCTCTCTGTCTTATCCAGCCCCTCTGGGGTTGGATGCCATGGTGCAGACGTGGCCGAGGCTACGTCTGTACGCATTTCCCCCGATCGCTCTGCTCCCAGGAGTTCTGGAGAGGGTTCGCCGGGACAGGGTCCGTCTTATACTGATAGCCCCATTCTGGTTTGGTTCACAGACCTAGTGTCTCTTCTAGACGGCTCCCCCATGGAGATCCCCATCAGACAGGACCTTCTTTCTCAAGTGGGCGGCACGATAATTCACCCCCGCCCGGAGTTGTGGAAACTGTGGGCCTGGCCTCTGAGGGGGCTAGGCTCATAGAATCCGGTCTCCCAACCGAGGTTGTGGAGACCATACTCCACTCCAGAGCTCCCTCCACGAGAAAGCTATACGCATATAAATGGAAGTTGTTTTCTACTTGGTGTAGACAACGTCACCTGGACCCGTTCCACTCCTCTATCAGTCTTGTGCTGCAATTTCTCCAAGAAAAATTCTCGGATGGCTTATCTCCTTCTACTTTGAAGGTCTATATAGCGGATATTTCCGCCTATCATGCTCCTGTGGGGTACTCTTCTGTGGGAAGAGACCCCCTAGTTATACGCTTTCTCCGTGGTACCCAGAGGCTGAGGCCTTCAATGCGTACAGGAACTGGCCTGGGACTTGGCTATTGTGTTGGAAGGGTTGGCTGCGGCTCCCTTTGAACCATTAGAGGAGGTTTCTGAGAGATTCCTCACTCTTAAAACTATTTTCCTGTTGGCAATTTCATCTCTCAAAAGAATTGGAGATCTTCAAGCAATTTCGGTTGCTCCCTCATGTTTGGAATTTGCGCCTGGCATGGTCAAGGTTTTCCTTCATCCTAGACCTGGTTATGTACCCAAGGTCCCCACCAATGTCCCAGGGCCGATTGTACTGCAGGCCTTTTGTCCTCCTCCTTTTGCTAATCAGGATCAGGAAAGTCTTAATCTGCTTTGCCCAGTTAGGGCGTTAGACACTTATGTCCACAGAGCTGCCCTGTGGCGAAAATCTGAACAACTGTTCGTCTGTTATGGGTCTCCTAAGAAAGGGGGCCCTGTGTCTAAGCAGACAATGAGCAAGTGGGTGGTCGAGGCTATCTCACTTGCTTATGAGTCTTCCGGACAGCCTTCACCTTTGGCTGTCCAGGCTCACTCTACTAGGGGTATGGCTGCCTCAAAGGCTTTGATCTCGGGGGTCCCACTCCATGAGATATGTGATGCGGCTGGGTGGTCCTCTCAGCATACATTTATTAGGTTTTATAACCTCGACTTGGGCTCCACTCCGGGGTCTGCTGTGCTCTCGTCTCAAGATAACAGACAGGCACTAGGTTCTATGGCGTAGTTAGGATAGGGTTCCCAATGCGCATCAACGCAGCGTCGATGTTCCCATGAAAAGGAACGTCTCGGGTTACATCTGTAACCCTGGTTCCCTGAATAGGGAACGAGACGCTGCGTCTCCTTGCCATACTCCCCGCATGCCTGTGAGCGTCTTGCTTCAGCCAATCAGAAGCTGGTGTTCTTTGTTCTCGGTATGCTTTATAGCTTCCTGGTCCGTGACATCACCCGCCTCTGACGTCCCGTCATGCCATTGGTTTGATTTCACGAGTGCTTCAAGACATAATCACACAGAGGTGATCCCAATGCGTATCGACGCAGCGTCTCATTCCCTATTCAGGGAACCAGGGTTACAGACGTAACCCGAGACGTTTTCAATTTTAATATATTTTTTATTCCCGTGATGGCAAAGTACACAAAAAGTTCTGAAGGATCATCTGATCATTTTAATATGCTGATTTGGTACTCAAGAAACATTTCTTATTATCAATGTTGAGAACAATTGTGCTGCTTAATTTTTTTGTGGAAACTGTGATTTTTTTTCAGGATTCTTTGATTGAATAGAAAGTTCAAAAGAACAGCATTTTTTGAAATAGACATTTTTTGTAACACTGTAAATATTTTTACTGTCACTTTTGATCAATTTAATGCATACTTGCAGAATGAAAGTATATCCCGCCACAAAAATGTAAAACCACAAAAAAATGTTTGGTAACACTATACAATAACAGTACATGAATAATCATGTACTAATACCTGAATTAATAGTTACTTCAACATGAACTCATGATTAATGAAGATATGAACTAATCATGAACTAATGAAGAGCTATCCTAACTACGACAAGAGTCATAAGGATTCATGTATGAAAACAGCAGCCTTAACTACATGTTAATACATGTTTGATAATTAATGCATTAATTAACATTTAGGGTAAACTAAATCAAACAGTCTCTATAAGAAGGAATAAGAAATATTTGGACTTTGAAATAAATTTAAACAATTTATTATTGTCATACTTTAAACAACTGACATCAGCAGCTTCGTTATAAACATTACTGAAAGGCACAGGATTAATTTATCATTATTTTTACTGATCCTCCTTATCAAACATATAAAATACTAAATCAACTAATAATTTATCTTAAAAGGTCTTAATCTGTTTTGTGATATTCTTTCCCATCAAACTAAACCTACTGTGACTTACATCAGTTCCTGAGGAATCAGTTCCCAAAAAAAAATAACCAAACAGGAAACATGCACTAAGGTCAGGAAACATTTGCTGGGTATCAGTAGATTTCTCTCCATCCAGACGCAGGCCGTGATGATACTGTACCTCCGTTCTCTGACTTTTTGAAAAGCCGTACAACATCACTTAACTGGGCTGAATACTAGTTGTACTAATACATGTATATTTGATAGTAAGTTAATGATAAATCATGAGCTGAATTTGGTAAGTAGTTAACAGTGAATTAATTATGATGTGCCCCCTCAAGTAAAGTCATGACAAAATTATGCATTAACAAGCCATTAGTTGATGCTAGTGTATGGTTAGTTAATAATGAATTAAGTATGATGTGCCCCCTCAAGTAAAGTCATGACACAATGATGCACTTACAAATCATTAACTAATATATGAATAAACACTATCCTGCCATAAACACCATCCTTATTCCTTTACACTCCTGGTACAAAAAATAAAGATATATATATATATTTTTTTTTTGTATTTCTTTTATTTTTATTTATATAATTAAACATATATGGACTTAAAAGCAAGCCATAAACACACATAAGGCACATTTACATGTAAAATAGGGCGCGTCCACAAGCTAATGCTAATCGAAGCATATACATTTAAACGAGAAAAATACAAATACAGTAAATAACTGTACATAACCTCCTGAAAATCCCAATAAAACATACATGTAAACATGTCTTTAATTATTAATTCGGTTTACCAAAGCAGTCAACATTTATTAGTTTAAAATGCCAGCATTACCGCTCTTTGCCGAAGGAACACAACAAACGTGCCAAGAGAACACCTAGAGTTCCGGGAAGAAACTATGACTATTTAGCTATGACTAAATATAAATGAACTATAAAAATCAGAAAACGGTTTAGATCAAATTAAATTTATTAGTGGTAGTTAGTCTATTTTCCACGTTTGATTAGACGGATCTATGTAATTAATGGCTAAATAATCATGTGCCATTCTAATTATTTGCCACAAAGCTGCAGATGCCAGATTATGATTTACAGTTTAAATTATGACAGTATTAAATCACATGTTTAATTCAAAGTCCAAATATTTCTTATTCCTTCTTATAGAGACTGTTTGATTTAGTTTACCCTAAATGTTAATTAATGCATTAATTATCAGACATATACTAACATGTATTTAAGGCTGCTGTTTTCATGCATGAATCCTTATGACTCCTGTCGTAGTTAAGGATAGCTCTTCATTAGTTCATGATTAGTTCATATCTTCATTAATCATGAGTTCATGTTGAAGTAACTATTAATTCAGGTATTAGTACATGATTATTCATGTGCTGTTATTGTAAAGTGTTACCAAATGTTTAAAATGTTTATGCTTATCACAAGAACACTGTCACTAGTTGCACACACCTGCCTTGAGTTAGTGCTCACAGTGTGAAACGCTCATTGGAGCAAACAAAACTAGTTTGCCAGATCCACAGTTTATTATGCTGTGTAAAAAATACCTTAAGGACCTTTACCTAGCATGCATTACTCTGCCAAAGCATCATATACTGAGAAAATGTGAGACACATAAAAAGGACAAACTGACTCATGCAATTTCAGTACTTCAGATGTCTGCATTTGTTTTGTTTTTTTTGGGGGGGGGGGTTTGTTGTTGTTTTTTAGCATGTACTTCACATGCCTTCATCTGTTTGTGTGTGTATTTGTTAAAGGACAGAATCAGAATATTCCAAACAAATGTAAGAAAGCATGCTAATGAGAAAATCAGACGTGGCAAAAAAGAGAGAGAGAGAGAGAACGGTAAGTGGAAGAAAGAGAGCATAGTGTATTAAGCTCATAATGACTTTAACATAAAGCTCACAGTTCAGCGACACACACTCACACAAAGAAATCTACACACAAACAAACATACATACACATTCTGAAGGACCCATTAAGATGGTCTGAAGACCTTAACTCAAGTACAACATGCTGGCTGTGGTGGGATTTTTTCAGACACACTCACACACACACACACACACACACACACACACACACACACACACACACACACACACACACACACACACAGACACACAAACTCTTCTACTGCTCCAAAATTACTCAATCTTATTGCTTTGCTCACAAATGGTCATTTAATTCTCTGTCTTTGCATGTGTATGTTTATTTGCAAAATTCAAAGCAATATTTCAGTAAAAAGGTCATTCTGAATTCTCTGCAGACATGCTATTTGTTTCAAACACATTGTAGGCTGAAAAATTTCCATTTCTCTAAATGAAATCCAAATGTAAACCAAGCAATGTTTACTTGGGAATCTTAACCATAACTCATCCATAACTCATGTTGTGATACAAATTTTCCAGCATCCAAATAGTTGTAGAGTGGCAAACTATTTTTACAAGTTTTTCTGTGAAGGTGATCCACGATGAACGAGCAACTTTGAGGCTCAACTTTTTTTTTTTTTTTTTTTTTTTTGCATGTCTTTAGAATTAAATTTTAATACATGTTGTGGTAGCCATATATCCTTATTCTCATTTCACTTCCAAAAAGGTCATAAAATAACAATTGTAACATCAGAAAAATAAGCACAATTGCCATGAAAGACAATTCACAGAAGGTCAAGTAGTGCAATGAAAACAGATCATCAGGACAGCATTAGTAGTTTGTTTCATCATTATTACAGTTTGAATGTCTTAAGTGCATTTTTTAAGAATACATTTTCAAAAACAGACTTATGTTTAAGACCACCCTATAGTGAACACCCCTGCATAGTTTAAAAACCCTAAGTTGGTCTACCAGTGTGACCAAGTTGATGCTTTTAGAGAGATCTGGGTAACTTTTCAAATGGTCCGACTAAAAGACCAGCTAAACTAAGTTACAAGCTAAACCAAGCCTTTAGACTGTTTAAACTTTTTTGTAGTGTACAGAAGACATTTTATGAGGTGATGAAGCTTTTATTAAAATTTATTTTTATTTATTCTTTTTTTGTTTTCTTTTTGAGTCTGTTCATTTGGGATGGGGTTGGTAAAGGGCACAAGTTTGAGACCTCATTGAAAATCTGGGATCCAAAAATTTAACTGAAACCTGGAAATAAACAAGATGCTCTTAAATCATGGATTTCAAATGGATCTTCTTAAATCATGCTGCAGAACATGATCATCGGATTTTAGACAAACTAGTGGACAGCTTATGTGCTGCTGTCATCAAAGCAAAAGAAAGACTAATCAAATACAAAGACATTCTGAAATTCATGATCTTTTTTTAATTCAACTTCTCTCAAAATGTAATGTTAATAATATAAGTTGTAATTAAAAATGTTTCATTACATTATAAAATGCAAAATACACACATTTTCACTAGTTGTCTTGGAATTTTGGACCACTCCATATGACAATATGTTGTGTATGTGTGTTGTGGATGTGTGTCACTCACCACTCTCACTCTTTTCAATCACCTCCACTCTCTCTCCTGCTTTCAGGCTGATTTCTGTATTCTCTTGACGCTGGTAGTCTGCCGTCACCACATACACACACATACACTCCTCTGCACCCAGGGCTTCTCCACACTCTCTCCCTGAGGATGACGGAAAAAAACAGGCCGTGAGCCAGCTGCCTCCCCGCCCGTGTCCACCTGAACTACGCCGCGCCATTCACCAACACCAACACAGCCCCAGCCAATCAGCACGTGGTAACAGATCAAGGGTCATCCAAAAATCAACAAGAACACAGGCCCAAAGAGGCTCAGATATGTGGAGTTAATGTCTCAACAATCAAAAGGCTCAGGTACAACAAATCCTACTATTCATCCAGTTCCATCCCACCTTAAAGTTCCAAGGTAAAAGGTTTTGAGCAAGCACAGTTCAAGCTGAAGCACATCCTACCGGCCCTGGGCCCAGGGGTCCAACCAACGACAAGACTCATATAGACTCTGGCATCTCCTCTAAGAGGTTCAGATTCCTTCTGCAGCAGGACACAGGCCTGACTAAATAAAGGAATGGAGCAAAGGGGGAAAATAAAGAGAGAGAGAAAAGGAAAAGGGGTAGCTGACGAAAGGAGTGAAAGATGAGATGAGGAAAATAAACCAAGAGCTAAAGGCTCAAGGGGCGGGGCAACGGAGAAAGGGGAAACAGATGTCAATCAAATGATGCTCCACCCCTTTAAAACAGTTTAAACAGAAACATATGGCCTATGAAAATAGAGCATACTCACACAGTCAGCACATACTCACATTCTCTCCAACTTTGTTCACATTCTTTGAAACAACCTACTGCTCTGACACAAAAAGAGCACCATTCGAAACTATGTTTCTCTATTTTTAGAAAAAATTATTAGTACTCTGTCCATATATCTACAAAAATATATAATGACATTTCTATATATATGCATGTAGTAGCAGGGGCTAACTGCCAAATGCTAAATACTTCACAGTGGTCATGAGAGAGGTTGAAAGATTGTATACACAAACGTTAAAAAAAGTCGGGTCAGACATAAATATATGTATTTTTTATTATTTTTTACAAAAATTATATTTCAAATATATGCTGTTCCTTTAAACTTTCTATTCATCGAAGAATGCTGAAAACATGTATTTCGATTTTACAAAATTATTAAGCAGTGTTAAAATATAGTTGTCAACGCTGATAATAATAAGAAATATTTCTTGAGCACCAAATCAGCATGAATGATTTCTGAAGGATCATGTGACTCTGAAGACTGGAGTAATGATGCTGAAAATGCAGTTTTGCCATAACAGGAATCATTTACATTTTAAAATATAAAATAAAATATATAAAATTAGAAAACAGTTATTTTAAATAAAAATAATAATATTATTATATGTAATATTATTTCACAATATTACTGTTTTTCCTGTATTTTTTGAACAAATAAATGCAGCCTTGGTGAGCACAAGACTTCTTTCAAAAACATTTAAAAACATTTAAAAATCTTAGCGACTCCAAACTTTTGAATGGTGTATATTCTATCACTTGTATAATATAGTCTTTATGTGGTTTGTTCCAGTAGTCTTCCACATTAAATGCACTACTGTACACATATTGTAATTTTATCAATGAATTTATTATTTTATTTTTTGTGGCAAAATCACAGTCATGCTGATATTCAAAATAACAGCTCTTTTGTTTGTGATATTGTGTAAATAAAACATAGTTCAAACTTTTATAAACAGATTCAGTCTCATTTAAACACATTTACATTTGGAGCATTTATGCTGATGCTGTTATTCAGAGAGATTATTTCTTAAAATTCCCATGTACTGTATTTTAGCTCCATTTTTCCAATCCTCATCCTCGTCTTCCCCTGCACAGATGAGGAGTTTGATCAACTTTTAGTCTTCACAGTGTACAGACAAAGGGATGTTTTATTCCCTTTTTTACAGTCCCTCTTTCTCTGTTTTACTCTTAATTTTTTCTCTTTCCTTCCCTCCTGGCTCCCCCTTTCCTCACTCCTCATTCCCCCATCAGACTGAAACCACTTCCTCTCTGCCACGTCAACGGCCTCCCTATGAACTGCTTTTCTTGCAAAATCTCTCTCTCTGACTATCTCTTTTGTCTCCATTACTCTTTCTCTCTCACTCTCTTTCTGACCCCAATGTCATATTTTACATGGACTACATGTCTTTGTTGCTCATTTCTACAGGAATTCAGCTGACCTCATGAACAAAAAAGCACAATGTACTTTCTTCATTATAAATCAGACTGCAAATTCAATACTGCACATTAAATTACACTTAATCAAGTACATGTTGCAACTCTGCTGGGGGGTTTGACATGAAAAATGAAATGTGAGATTAAGTTGCGACTTCTGCACAAACTCAGGAAAAAAATAAGTCATTTGTGCACTCTCTGTAGTTTTAGAGTATATACACACTGTGCTTACTGTATGTGTGTTTCTGACCTATAGAGGAATACTTTTAGGGACAACATTGCCGAAAAATGTCTTGCTAGAATCATTCTAGAAGAGAATACAGGGGTCTCTTTTTAAAACTGAAGTACTTTTAGTTTGACACGCCATCTTAAAACGCTCACAGCGCCAGACGCTAAAAAACAGACATGGTGCAATGACCAATGACGTCAGTCTGATTCAACAATTAACATCTTAGACTCCAAAAAAATGCACAAGCATGCATGACTGAACCTTGCGAAATGAATTGCTGTGTACTGCCAGTTGAGAGGCTTATGTTGAGTAATATGGAAGTAAAATAAACAATATATTGACTTCTAAAGTAAGTTAAAGTAAATTATCACAATGATGACTTTTAATTGTCCTCCTTTTGGGTCTTTTCTCAGCAAACTTTGTAATTAATAAATCTGCATATCATGTGATTAATTTGATTATACTTTTAATTGATTGACAACCCTAAATTGACAAAACATTTGTGGATAACTTGAAACTTGCAATGATATATCAGTACCAAATACACACAATTTATGTAACACACACTAAAAAAAAGTTCATATTTGTTCTCCTTTTTTCCAATAACCCCGAGCAGAACTTTGCACTGGCTTACATATCACATCCACACACACACGTTATCATGTCTAACTATGTGTTAATAATATTAAATGCAACGTGTAATATTCAACAAATTTTCTTTCTTGCTGTTGCACACATACTGATATTGGGAATTAAAGGCACAATATACCCAGGCCTTAATTTGAGGTAATAATTGCATCAATAATGATATTTTACTGTGTAATTGTATGTATTAACTTGCATTATTTTGCAAACTTAACCTGAATCCCTTGACATCAGAAGTCCAGGGGACCTTAACAACAATATTTCTGTGCCAATTGATTCCAGATGTTTCACTTCTTTTCTGCTGAAAAGATGTGATCCCCATGAAGTAATGGTAAAGCAGCTTATCCCGAGAAAACACTTTTCATCAGACATGCAGGACAACTACTGGTAGGTCATCAGGTTGGTCGGACTTTCAGAACAATGATAGGTGTGAAAAAATTTGTAAAGTTCAGGACAATTAAACTAAGCTAAAATAAATCATTGTCAGATACAATCAAACAACCACTGCAAACACACAAGACGCTAATGTTGAATGTTCTGGGTTATTCTGAAATTGCCCTCAAACCAACATGCACAGAAGTGTTTCACACCATTCACCTTTAAATTTACAAAATTTACCCTTACTAACCCTAACTCAACTGCAAAATCTAAGTGCAACAGCACAACCTAGTGTACAAAGACCAACTCAGTATGTACTGTATCTATTTCAGGTTCGAACTCAAAAGGACAGAATACAAAACAATATGTGGATTTTTTTTTATACTGTCAAATAAAAATTAAAATTCCCATGAACTGTACTGTACTGTACTGTAATGTTTCATGAAGAAAATGTAACATCCATGGAACCCTTCCACTGCACAAAAGGTTCTTTATAGTGGAAAATGTTCTCAAAAAATGGTTCTTTCAAAATGGTTCTTTTAAGAAATGTTCAATGAAAGATTCTTTGGGAACCATTTTTTTAATGAGTGTAGAATAATTAATATTTTTCCGTTACTTCTAAATCTCTTTATTACATGGCATGGAAGGTGAAATATAATCAGATTAGCCATTACCAGAACAATATCACAGAAAACTGTACTGTAATCATCACTGAGATCATGTGACAATTGACATTTAAACTTTCTAGATCTTGTAGCACTAATTGTGTAGCACACAATTACAAAGAAATATTTCCAGAAAGTTGTGTATGCTTTATTAACAAAGGCTGAGAACAGTATAACTGAGCTCTCATTAACAAAAGTGGTTCAAAAGTGTAATGTAATATTCACCTTCTCAAATTGAGGTCACATTGTGAAGTCTCACCACTTAATCAAATCACACACTTGCTGTTCCAGAAGATGACCAACGAGTAATCGTATGAAAGACAGAAAGAGGGCAAGAGAGTGTTAGGTTGTTGTGACCACAGCACAGCGTTTCACACTCCACGACTAAAGCCACCAGAACTAAATACATGATGAGATTGATGCTGCTGAGTTGCAGCTCGCTATTGAGTACAGTTTGAAAATATGCAGTGCTCCATATAAATTCAACATTATAATGTATGTAGTAAAGAGACCAGGGAGTGTTGTTACACGGGGTCAGTTGTAACACTGTCGGTTTGACAAGTCAGAAAAGAGCTATGGTGATGTCATCATACACACCCATCACCTTTTTGAGCTCACAGGAGAAGTGGCATGTGTCTGTGAGCAACATTGTAGATTTTATGAACAAAAAACTGATTTTAAGGAAAGAAAGTAAAAAAAATTTCTTAAGATTGTTTTTTGCCTAGCAATCGTATTGTAGATACAGTTATTTGACTTACATAACCTAACGTAGCTGTTTCTCTAGTTTAATTTGATGTTTTACATTCATACTAACTTCAAACCCACATGCTATAACAATTAGTTATGGCTATTTGGGGTGGGGATAGTTGTAACAGTTCATTAAAAATGTTACAACCAACCCTTATGGTGATTCCAGTTAACAATCACATTCCCTATTAAGACAAAATTAAGATTTTTTTGTTGCGCATTGAGGGATTTATGTGGTAAATGTGTTTCCATCATAGTTTATGTGCATGTGTTCTTATCAAAAAAAAATTATTATCCGCCTCAACACACATATGTTTTTTGTGCATATTTTTAGAATTGTGTGCATCTTGACATTTCCATCCAGCGTTTTTATGATATCTCAAAATTCACATAAAAATAGGTGGATGACAACTGTAGGATTTGAGGGCGAACCAGACAAATGAATCTTCCAGATGATTCGTTCAAACATAATTCCACACAAAAACCCAACTCAACAGACCCCGAATCAACAATCTAGGACCATAAATGAAGTGGGCTCCATCCCGTCTGAGGTAACTAATGAAACCCCCAGCTAAGTACTTTATAGCCATGCACGCTTCCTAGCTGAGGAAGAACGTTGTCAGCTTGGCAGTAAACCCAAGTCTAATGGCCGAAAAGGCAACACATTGTGACTCAAAGCTTGAGCCCCACGAAGATAAACGCCAGAGATTGTTTGATTCCCAAAACATAGATATAAAACAGACCTTCTTTTTCTGAGTGACCCCTGAGTGACACAGAGTTGAAATCCACAGGAAAACTCACAGAGACTGTTTTTCTGTTTTGTTTTTTACATATAAACTGCATAAAATCGTCTAAAAACAATTCGAAATGGACTTGTAATTAAACATCATTCAACTGCATAATTCTATATCATGTCTACAACCTATATAGGTTACCATTATTCTTAGACCACTCACAATTCATGTAATTGTTATAACTTTTGAATGGTTAATTGGAAGAGTGTGTTGTTTACTATGTGAGTGATTGATTTCTAATGACTCAAACGATCGAGGCAGATAAAGATCAGATGAAAATGGGTTAACAGTTTCATTCAAGCAATCTAACTACTCTAGACTCACTTACTTTCTTTTTCTTAGTTTCCTTTCTTTTCCATTGAGAGTCTTGTGTTCTAAGTTAAGTTTTGCCGCAAAGTTTAATCAACGACTCTACAGTCTTTGCCCACCTTAAAACTTCAAACTTCAGCCACGAGGGAGACTCCATTCATCGCCAGCACACCAGAACGTGATTGGCTTCCCACGACATCACTCCAATGAACCTGCAAAAATCCCTTCTCCAAGCCAAAGACCAGCAAAGGGAATCCCCATTTAAAGACACAAACAACAGAGTATACCTCCAGATTGTAGCTAAACTGGTGCATTGATATAAAGTCTAATAATCCCACCTAAGAAGCAACAGAAGGGTTAAATCAATGATTGATTGTTTGTTCAGATCAGGTTTTATTAAGTGCATATCTTGCTAGAAACTTGGGATTTCATCATTTCACTCTCTTAAAACTCAGTCTTTCCTCGCTTCCTTTCTTTCTGCAACTCGTGTGAATGTGTGTGCGTGTGTTTGTGTTAGATTTTAGTTCATGTGTTAGAATAATCAATAAAGTCTCATTTATATTTTTAAAGAAAAGTGTCTTGTGTTATGTGCTTATGAATTTAATGTCTTAAATTGCCGATCTATGTTACCTTGCTGATAAATAGTGTTTTCACTATAGTTTGGATATACAGAGCATATAGTTACGGCCCGTTCAAATACCCCTAGTATGGGGTAGGTTGTAGCAACGGAACTCTTTGTATTTGACATTAACTAGGGTAACCGTATTTTCCCGACATGTCCTGGAAAGGATTTCTCAACAGCATAAAATGGCTTGAGCCCCTGCCTGTTTAATTGTGAAAGTGCCCTTTTCGGTCGTATCGAGGTGGCCCCAGAACGCAATTTCTACACAGAGGTCTGTTGACAGTCCTCATGTATTAAAATGTTTGCAATGCTTTGACCTCTTCTCTGTAGATCCCGCCTTCTCGCAAGCCATGATTGGTCGATTATGTACATTGCCTGCATGCTGTTTGTCAAATTACTTTTCAGTCATTACCTTCAGTAAGTGTGAAAACAAAGCCAAAACTGGGACATTTTAGGCAATTTAAAAATCCTGTCCAGGACATGTCCATAAAAAAGAGGACGTATGGTCACCCTACATTAACTCACATAATCTGTGATTGTGTGCTGGACACCAGGTGACCATGGTGAAGCCCGCTGGCCAGAAGGTCTCCAGGGAGGAGCACAATGGACAGAAGGTCTCCAGGGCGGGGCAAGCTGGACAGAAGTTCTCCAGGGCGGAGCACGCTGGACAGAAGGTCTCCAGGGCGGAGTACACTGGACAGAAGGTCTTCAGGGCGGAGCACACGACCACAAAGCGCCAGGAAGACGGGACCAGATACTCCCAAGGCGGATCAGCAGCAAACCAGGGCCAGGCAGACTTCTCAAAGCTGACAAGGCATACAGACTTGACATCCACATTAGTGACTGGAGTGGCAGAGTTAACTAACGTAGACACAAGGCAGTATTCAAAAGGAAGTACAAGATCTGAACTCACCTCAGGAGTAGGTTTGGCATCAGATTCGTAGATAAACGTAGGCAAAGAGTGCACAGTCTCATTGACAGGAACAGACTCGTAGACTCAAACAGGCTCAGGAACAGACTCAGGCTCAGGAACAGTCTCATAGACTCGAACAGGCTCAGAAACAGACTTAGGCTCAGGAACAGACTCAGACTCAGGAACAGATTCTTAAACTTGAACAGGCTCAGGAACAGACTTAGGCTCAGGAACAGATTCAGACTCAGGAACAGATTCATAGACTCCAACAGGCTCAGGAACAGACTCAGGCTCAGGAACAGATTCTTAAACTTGAACAGGCTCAGGAACAGACTTAGGCTCAGGAACAGATTTAGACTCAGGAACAGATTCATAGACTCGAACAGGTTCAGGAACAGACTCATAGACTCGAACAGGCTCAGGAACAGACTCAGACTCAGGAACAGATTCAGTCCACATATGAAGGGCGATTGCGTCACAGCGGCGCGACAAAGGCTGTCCCAATTCAAAGGCTGCACCCTCCGAAGGCTGAATTCGAAGGCCGGTTGTGTCACAGCGGCGCGACAAAGGCTGTCCCAATTCAAACGCTGCATCCTTCGAAGGGCAATTGTGTCACCGCAGTGTGACGAAAGCTGCTCCAATTTGAAATGTCATTCAAATGTGACTCCAAATGCGCACAAATGAAGGATGCAACAATGGACACTTTGCGCCCTACCCTACCCCAGAATTTATAACACGCTGGTGACGACAGGATTTTTATTCAAAGAAAATGGCGGGTGGTAGTTCTGTGGTAACCGAGCAATTCACATATAAATGTAAGTACTGTGTTTCATTTATTCAAATAGTTATCAAAACAAGTATAAAGGCATCAACTGAGTTAAATTAATCAAATACTAAATGTAATATCAGCATGCATGAACACTGCAAAACTTACTTAGTATGTTTGTCTTGTTTGTAGTCCAAATATCAAAAAAAAAAATCTTACTTTAAGAAGAATTTACAAGACAAGCAAAAGTTATTGCCTTGTTTTGGGAAAAAATAAGTCAAAAGTGAGCATGCTTAAAATAAGCAAAATAATCTGCCAATGCTTACTCCATTGGCAGATGATTATTTTGCTTTTTTTTTTTTTTTCCTAAAACAAGACAATAACTTTTGCTTGTATAGTAAATGTAATGTACAATTAATGTAAGAATTTTTTTGATATTTGGACTAGTAATAAGACAAACATACTAAGTAAGAAAAGCATTTTTTGCCGTGAATTTCAAGTAGGAAGGTATATTCAATAAATAAAACAGCAGCACAAATGCAGAAGAAATTAAGCCAAAAATCCATCTGAAATGTGGTAGATAAAATTACCTGAAAAACAAACAAAAATAATATAATTTACAGTTGATTAAAGCAATTTTTGTTTATTTTTTGTCACTTATTTGTAAACGAAATGATTTCTGTACACTTTTCATTTTTGTAATGTAAGTTAAAGTTGAAATGACTAAGTTCTATACATTATTTATATTTGGAATTTAAGTTATTTGTAAATGAAGCAAAGCAAATTCTGTACATTGTTTTTGTAATATAACTTCACATTTGGAAATAAAACATAACAAAAACAAAAAGTAATTGTTCTGGAAATTGTTTACTTTTGTAATGGAATTTGTAAATGACATTTTTCTATACAGTACATTTCTTTTTTGGCATATAAATTACAATTACATCCCTGCTCAGCAACCACAAGTGTAACAGAAGAACGGACCAAACAGTAAGGACTTCTACCAAAATGGGCATCTTCCTGGTCCCTATCTCTCCCGTGCCTCCCAGCGAAGATATGTCAGCGGTAGATCGTCTGCGGGATCTTCGGCAGGACGGTCGCCCGCTGGAGAGGTACGTGGAGGAATTTTCTGAGCTTGTTTGCTTGTTGAACTGGCCAGATGCCCCGCTTAATGCGTGTTTTCTGATGGGTCTGGACGAGGACATGATTCGTTATAGTGAACCTGCCTGTTTATTTTCCCTAGTCGAGTCTATTAATCTGATTCTCTTTTTAAATGGTTCTGATTTCGAAATTGAAGAGGTTCAAGAGAAAACGTGTCTTCCTCGCCCGGCCCCCTCAGAAAAGCACGCGGCCTGGTCAGTTTACCCACAGCCAGTTTCCTCCACGTATCCCTCCAGTGGGTCTTCCCAAGTTGTCCTGCCTGTTCCACAGCCCAAACCGCCAAAGAAGATGGCCGCCGCGAAGTCCAAACCGCCAAAGAAGATGGCCGCTGCCGCGCCAGAGCCACAAGGCAAGATGGCTGATGCCGCACCCGGGCCACAAGGTGAAATGGCCGCCGCAAAGCCTAAGCCCTCATTGATTTCTGGACGGAACCTGTAGCTCCAGTTCTCCAAGAGCCCGCTCCAGTCTTCCACGAGCCCGCTCCAGTTCTCCACGAACCCGCTCCAGTTTTCCACGAGCCTGCTCCAGTTCTCCACGAGCCTGCTCCAATTCTCCACGAGCCTGCTCCAGTTCTCCACGAGCCTGCTCCAATTCTCCACGAGCCAGCTCCAGTTGTCCACGAGCCCACTCCAGTGCTCCACGAGCCAGCTCCAGTTGTCCACGAGCCCACTCCAGTGCCCGAGCCCTTCCTGGCCCCCCTAAAACTCGAAAAAAAATTTTGGGGGGGGCCATGTACCCGTGGGTGGGGAACATGTGGGTGGGACACATGTGGGTGGGACCCCCGACCCGCCGTGGCCGCCCGAGACTCCTGACCCGCCGTGGCTGTCCACGGCCCCTGACCCGCCATGGCGTTCCACGGCTCCTGACCCGCCATGGCTGCCCGAGGCTCTTGACCCGCCATGACTGCCCGAGCTCCTAGACCCGCCCTGGAGACCTCCGTATCCGTCTGCACCTCCCCCCGCACCTGCGTGTAGGTCTCTTTAGCCCCGTTGTTACATCTTAGGCGCGCGGACGTGCCTACCGGGAGGGGGAGGTAATGTTACAGTCATGCCTGTCCCGGACTCCGTTTCCCATGATCCTCCCTGTTCCACACCTGCACCCACTTCCTCGTCTTCTCCCCATCATCCCTGGATTCCCTGCACCTGGTCTTCGTCGTTTGCACTCCCTTTATATTGGACTCATTATATCATTGATGTTGTGATGTTGTTGTTTACCTTTGCAATGTCCACTGCGTTGTCTACCAACAGGTTTGCAGGGATGTCACCAACCCCAAGGCATATGTTATGGAGGATGGCACAGGCTGTTATGACCTGAAATGGGAAGGAAAAGAAAAAAAAAAAAAAAAAAAAAAATATATATATATATATATATATATACAAAAAATTATATATATATATATATATATATATATAAATTATTCACTGGATGCACAAAGGGCATTCGACCAAGTAGAATGGGGATATATAATGTCGAAAAAAATTGGTTTTGGCCACGTGTTTAGAGAGTGGATAAAAACAATATATTCCTGTCCAAAAGCCTTGGTAGTGACTAATCATAATATCTCAGCTCCTTTCTCAATTTATAGAGGGACAAGACAGGGTTGTCCGCTGTCCCCATTTCTTTTTACATCCGGCAACAGACAGTTATTCAACCAATTACGATAGGTGGCCTCTCACAACATATTTCACTCTATGCAGACTATATATAATATAGTCTATATATAGTCTATATATAATGTTGTTTATTAAAAATCCTAGTAAGTCTATTCCACATCTCCTTACTTCAGTTACAAGATTTGGGAATATATCAGGCTTTACTGTTAATTGGGAAAAAAGTGACCTGATGTTATGCCCAATGCTTGTAAGCAGTATATAAAATCCACTCCGTTCAAGATAGCAGAAAACTCCTTTACTTATCTTGGTGTCATAATAACTAAAAATCCAAGAGACCTACTTAGAGTCAATTGGCAAAAGAGGATCAACCAATTGAAAAATTTACATATTGTTCCCCTATACTTACACGTACTTACTTTATAGGTACACTATAATTACTGAAAGTTACGCTGTAAATTCGTTGTAATTACTCAGTACTTTCCGGGCTGTAATCTAAAGTGTTACCAAAGATTGTTCCAGACCCTATGATTGCTGTTTTTGGGGTAATTTCTGTGCCTTCTTTTAGTAAATATGAAAGACAGTGTATTTCTTTATTTATGGTTCTTGCAAAGAGATTGATTCTTCAGAGGTGGAAATTGGACATTGTTCCAACATTCAGTGTGTTGCTGAGTGAGCTAATGAGCATTATTTATATTGAGAAGTTACAATTTATTAACAACGATAAGCTAGATATATTTTGGAAAATATGGAAGCCGGTATTAGATCACTTAGGAACGTGATAACTTTGTACTGGTTTTCATACTGCATTATACCTTTGTAACTCTTAAATTTATTTACCTAACCATTATTATCTTGTTATTGTAGTATTTATTTATTTATTTATTTGTTTGTTTTTGTTTTTTCCTCCCCACACCCTTCTGATGTTACCACTGTGATCTGTTTGGAACCTCTTTATCTTGTGTATTAGGGATATGTATCTGTAACTAGAGTACATTCGGTATACATACCGGTATACATTCGGTATACCATACTATTGTTTCCTTTTTGGACCTTTGTTCTGAAAAACAACTGTCATTTAAAAACGTCTCAGGTTACAGATGTAACCCTGGTTCCCTGAGTAGGGAACGAGACGCTGCGTATAACGCATTGGGAACCTTCTGCGTGATAACGTCATTGAAGCACTCATGTATCTAACCAATCGCGTAGCGAGACGTCAGAGGCGGGTGACGTCACGGACCAGGAAACTATAAAGCATACCCGGATGCAGAGATCGCTAGCTTCTGGGATAAGTCTGAAGCAAGCACTCGCAAGTATGCTGGGGGTACGGCAGGAGACGCAGCGTCTCGTTCCCTACTCAGGGAACCAGGGTTACATCTGTAACCTGAGACGTTCCCTTTCGTGGGAACTGTCGACGCTGCGTATAACGCATTGGGAACGCAATCCCAACTGTGCCGTAGCTTCAAGTACTTGCCAATGTTAGCTTGACAGAATAGAAGACCCCGGAGTGGAGCCGACATCAAGGTTATAAAACCTGATAAATGTGTGCTGGCATGACCATCCAGCTGCATCAGAGATATCATTAATGGAGATACCAGACATCAGAGCCTTTGATGCCGCCTTACCCCTGGTAGAGTGGGTGCGGACATTCAATTGAGAAGGCTGTCCGGCTGCTTCATATGCAAGTGAGATGGCCTCGACCACCCACTTGCTCATTCTCTGCTTAGATGCTGGGCCCCCTTTCTTAGGGGACCAATAACAAACAAATAATTGATCTGACTTTCGCCACAGGGCAGCTCTGTGGACATACGCATCCAAAGCCCTCACTGGGCAGAGCAGATTCAGTTTTTCCTGATCCGAAGTCTCGAAGGGAGGAGGATAGAAGGCCTGGAGCACAATGGGACCTGGGACATTAGTGGGGACCTTTGGCACATAGCCAGGCCTAACATGAAGGAATGCCTTCACCATTCCTGGGGCAAATTCCAGGTAAGATGGAGCAATTGAAAGTGCTTGTAAGTCTCCTATTCTCTTCAGAGAAGTGATAGCAAGTAGGAAAATAGTTTTTAGAGTGAGGAATTTTTCTGGAACCTCCTCTAGTGGTTCGAAGGGAGCCTCGGCTAACCCTTGCAATACCACGGCCAAGTCCCAGGCCGGAACCCTTGTACGCACTGGAGGCCTCAACCTCAGTGTACCACGGAGGAAGCGTGTTACGAGGGGGTCTCGTCCTACCGAGGAATCCCCCTCCAGAGGAGCATGATAGGCTGAGATAGCCGCAACATAAACCTTCAAGGTTGAAGGAGATAGGCCCTCCGAGAACTTTTCTTGGAGAAATCTTAGCACGAAGCTTATAGAAGAGTGGACAGGGTCCGTATTATTTCGTCTACACCAAGTAGAGAACAAATTCCATTTATAGGAATACAGCTTCCTCGTGGAGGGAGCTCTGGAGTTAAGGATGGTCTCCACAACCTCAGTTGGGAGACCAGCTTCTATGAACCTGGCCCCCTCAGAGGCCAGGCCCATAGCTTCCATAGTTCTGGGCGAGGATGTATTATCGTGCCGCCCGCTTGCGACAGGAGATCCTGTCTGAGGGGAAGCTCCATTGGGGAGCCGTCTAATAGGGACACTAAGTCCGAGAACCATATCCTGGTTGGCCAGAACGGGGCTACCAGTATTAGGCTGGCCCCCTCCTGGCGTACTTTCTCCAGAACTCCCGGGAGCAGAGCGAACGGGGGAAAAGCGTACAGACGTAGCCTCGGCCACGTCTGCACCATGGCATCCAGACCCAGAGGTGCTGGGTATGCTAGGGAGTACCAGAGTGGACACTGGGTTGACTCTCCCGAGGCAAATAGGTCGACTTCCGCTTGACCGAAATTTTTCCATATGAGATCCACCACTTCTGGGTGGAGTCTCCACTCCCCGGGCCTCGGCCCCTGCCTCGACAGGGCGTCTGCTCCCACGTTTTGGTACCCCGGGATGTAGGCTGCCCTTAACGAGCGCAGCTTCCCTAGGGACCACAGGAGAATCTGACGGGCCAAGTAATATAGTTGGCGAGACCGCAGACCCCCCTGATGGTTTATGTATGAGACCACTGACATGTTGTCCGTACGGACCAACACATGGTGGTCTCTCAGGTCTGGGAGGAAGTGTTTCAATGCTAGAAACACCGCCATCATCTCCAGCCAATTTATGTGCCAGGAGAGCTGATGGTCCTCCCATAACCCCTGAGCCGAGCGACCACTCATGATCGCCCCCCAGCCCGTGAGGGAAGCATCTGTCGTAAGCATTACACGACGACCAGAAGTCCCCAACACAGGCCCCTGGGACAGGAACCAGGGATTTTTCCACATGGCCAGAGCATGAAGGCATCGCCGCGTGACTCTGATCATGCGAAAAGGATTTCCCCTCGGAGAAAACCCCCTGGTCCTGAGCCACCACTGTAAGGGTCTCATGTGCAGAAGGCCAAAAGGTATCACGTTGGACGCAGCTGCCATCAGACCTAACAGTTTCTGGAACTGTTTTACAGTGAGTGACTGGCCTAATTTCACCCCTTTCACGGCTGCGAGGATGGAACTCACACGAGCAGGGGACAGATGTGCCTGCATCGTGGTGGAGTCCCAGACTACACCTAAATAAGTGGTCGTCTGAGCCGGAACTAGCACACTCTTCTTGGCATTGAGCCTCAGCCCAAGCCTTTTCATGTGGGACAGAACAGCATCTCGATGCTGAACTGCTAGTTGCTCTGATTGAGCTAGAATCAACCAATCGTCGATATAATTCAGTACGCGGATGCCCTGGAGTCTCAGTGGAGCCAGAGCTGCATCCACGCACTTCGTGAACGTGCGGGGTGATAATGACAGGCCGAACGGAAGAACCCTGTATTGGTAGGCTTCGCCCCCGAAAGCAAACCTGAGGAACTTCCTGTGAGAAGGATGGATGGACACATGAAAGTACGCATCTTTCAGGTCTATCGCCACAAACCAGTCCTCGGACCTGATCTGTGGGATAATCTGTTTGAGTGTAAGCATCTTGAATTTTAGCTTTTGTATAGAGCGATTTAGCACCCGTAAATCTATGATAGGACGTAGTCCCCCATCCTTCTTTGGAAGAATGAAGTAGCGGCTGTAAAAGCCTGACAGCTTGCTGGGAGGAGGAACCCTTTCTATAGCTCCTTTTTGCAAAAGTGTCACAACCTCTCGTTCCATCACCAGAGACTGCTCGGGGGTCACCACTGTGGGAAGAACCCCGTTGAACCTGGGCGGGCGAGACCCGAACTGAATTCTGTAACCCTTTTCTATGATGAGCAGCACCCATTTCGATATATTCGGCAGACGTTTCCATTCTGCCATAAAATCTACTAAGGGAACCAGTCTCTCGAGACTGGCCTCTGGTGTTATTTGAGCACTTGACTCGACTCTCTGAAGCGGCGCACCGACAGAAGACAGCCGAATCAAGTGATAACCGGCCCTCCTCGGAGGGTCGGTGGAGACCGCTGCGCCCTGACGCACACTGGGTGGCAGAGTTAACACAACGGTCCCCTGAGGGCGCCGAAGGGAAGCGGGTGCCAGATATCCTGACACCAGGCTCCCTCCGGAGGGGGCCGCCCTCGTGGGTCCTGACCCACAGATGTCAGGACCGCTTTGAAGCCTTCTTGGTGATAATAACGGCAGGTCCGTTTTACCCCTTGAAGGCTTCTGCTGTGTAGACCGCCCCGATCCCCAGGTTTTCTGTGGGGGAGTACGGGTGGCCACACTGATCTTTTGCTGCGCTCTGTGGTGCGCAGAGGAGCTCGTGGACGGCCGAGGCTGCTCCCGCTCAGCAGCCTCGGGGGGAATTTTTGAACGGCGGGGGAGGAACCTCTGGAACGCCGCAGATTGTTTCTTGGTCTCCTGGAACCTGTCGACGACTGATGTCACAGCGTCGCCAAACAGGCCCGCAGGAGACAGCGGCGCGTCCATAAGGGCAGCTTTATCTTTATCCCTTATGTCCGAGAGGTTCAGCCACAAATGCCTCTCCGTGGCCACCAAGGCTGCCATAGAACGGCCTACTGATTTGGCCGTCTCTTTGGTGGCACGGAGAGCCAGGTCTGTTGCTTTTCTAAGTTCCTGGATGCATTCAAATGTGGCCTCCCCGCTTTCATCAATCTCCCCCAGCAGGTCGGCTTGATATGCCTGCAGCAATGACATTGTGTGTAAGCATGCTGCCGCCTGACCTGCTGCCGCATAAGCCTTGCCCACCAAGCCCGATGTTGTCTTTAGGGGCTTAGTGGGCAGCGTCGGGGTTTTTAGGGACGATGCAGACTCAGGCGAGAGATAGCTCGCGAGCGTCTCCTCCACCCGAGGCATCGCCCCATAGCCGTGCTGTTTCAGCCCCATTATATTGCTATAAGTAGAAGTCTGGGGGCTGAAAATTCTATACTGAACGGGCCTTTTCCACGATCTTGACACCTCGGCGTGAAGATCGGGGAAGAAAGGCAAACCCCGACGCTGGGGTAGTGACCGGGCAGGGAGAAACCGTTCATCGAGTTTACTTTTTGGTTTCATTTCTGCCTTCTCTACTGGCCAGTCGATCTTTAACTTATCCACAGCCCTAGTCACTACCTCCAAGAGCTCCTCATATGCTGGGGAAGAGGATGGCGGAGCCTCCTCCCCAGCCTCGACGCTCACCACATCAACCTCCTCGGAGGAAGAGAGGTGAAGCGCCGGTGCCTCTCTCCGGGGGGAAGAAACCGCAGCGCGTGCTTCCACCGCCAGAGGAGAGACACTGGATCTGGCAGGTGAGGGCTGAGATAAGGCTGGGCCCGTCTCAAGCCCCTCTGCCAGCTCCATTTGTGAACCCCACGAATGAAGTCTACGCTGTGCCTCAGCAGCAGCGGGACCCGATCCGCGGGGAACACCGACCGAGGCACCCTCTCTATCAAAGAGTGCCCGGCGTGATCTTAATACTCTGAGGGTGAGCTTGTCGCAATGCACACAGACAGCCCCCTCGAGAGCTGCCTGTGCGTGCTCAACCCCCAGACAAACAACACACATTTCGTGTGTATCCCCAGGTGTTAAATATCTTTCACAGGGATGAACACACTTAACAAAATGTTGCTGTTTCTCCGCCATTTTCGTGTCTTAAATATATATATATGTATATATATGTGTTGTAGCTGAAAACTCTTGTCCTCAGACGAAGAGATTCTGTCTTTATAATGAAAGGATGGTAGACAAACAACACCAAATAAGACACACAAGATAACATAGAGTGCTTGCTGAAGACAACAGAAGCTAGCGATCTCTGCATCCGGGTATGCTTTATAGTTTCCTGGTCCGTGACGTCACCCGCCTCTGATGTCTCGCTACGCGATTGGTTAGATACATGAGTGCTTCAATGACGTTATCACGCAGAAGGTTCCCAATGCGTTATACGCAGCGTCGACAGTTCCCACGAAAGGGAACTATTACTAAATAAAGTTAAAAAAAAATGTTATATATATATATATATATATATAATCTTTAAAAAAAAAAGTTTGACTTTATTCTTTTGCAGTATTTTTAAAATGTCTTTGGAATTCAAAAAAAAATTGAGGTACAAAGGTGTGGTGCACCTCCAGCGCTTGCAGGAAAATTGCCCCTGAGCCTGGTCTTCATCATCCCAAAAGCACGGTCTATAATGGAGAGTGCCCTGGAATGATGAACATTAAAGCGCTGGGCTCCCATACCTTGTACTGGCCTCTTGTAGGGAGTGATGAGGGGGAGTGGATGTCGGAGGCATGGGCACCCTCTGTCTGCTAGGATAAAGTGCCCTGGAGGAGGGTACACTGACCTCCTGTACAGTGGGCTGTGGCGGAGCACTCGTGCGTCATCCACTGACCCGGCCCAGCCCATGTAGGTGTCAATGAATCAGCCCTGATGGTCACAAACAGCCTGCAGGATAATAGATGGAAACAGTTTCCTGTCCCTGTACTGCAGGATAAACCTGAATGTGCCAGTGCTGGACAGGTTTTTTAATGACATGGACACAGCCTGATTTTCGGCTGAGCAGGGAGGCCCTGGCAGTGCTGCTAGATCTGTTGAATGAATGGCGACATGGATGGGATGCCACAATCGAGACCCTGGTATTTCTTTTCTGGCTGACGTGTGGTACATCATAGAGGGTGGTCTCCAGAGTGTTTAACATGCCTCGTTCCACTGTCCACCGCATTGTCCACCGAGTCGCTGAGGAGGTGGTGGCCATTCGCCATCAAGTCATTCACCTCCCCAACACCCCAGAGGAATTGGAGATAGTTTGCCGTGGGTTTGCAGGGCTGGCAAGACACAGAACTTTCTTGAAAGCTGCAGGAGTAATCGATGGCTGCCATGTCTGCATCAAGCCACCAAATGGCCCTGATGGTCAGTGCTCTGATTTAGGGAAAGAAGGAGAAGAGAAATTGTGAACAGCTATGACAAAGTAATTGATGGAAGAAATATTGAGATACTTTAGTGAACTACTTTTAGTAACTAGCCTACTAATATCACATTGGGGGAAAATTACTAGTCATTTAAAACCTTAGTTAAGTAAAAGTATTATCTTGCATACTGTAATGTACTTAAGGTATAAAAAATAAAAGTAAAAGTATGTATTTGTCCTTGTCAGGGCTTTTATATATGATGGTTTTGCATTAATATTACTGCTGCACTACTGTGTATGTTGCATTTTATTTCCGAATATGTTGAAGGTTGTTAAATTTAAAGTACTTTATATATTGTTGGGTAGTTTAATGTACAACAATGCATCATATTGTGAAAGACCATGTTTTTATAGTGTTGCTGTCCTGTGAGGAAAAAAAAGTACTTCAGTACTTCACATTTCAAAATGTAGTGACGCAATATTAAAGGTGCAATATGTAATATTTTCTGTCCGCTAGAGGTCGCTAAAGGCCTATTCAAAACAAAGGCGTAGCTTGATGACGCCAAGTTTGAGCGCGGAATCTTGGGACATGTGGTCTTCACCTCACAGCCGGTGGAAAACAATTGGGATAGGACTTGGGAAGAAATCATGTTCATGGATGCGATTATTAACGTTACTGTAGTATGAAGCAGAGCAGGACTGAGTGTTGTGGGAGCTGAACGAGGCCGCTGGAGTGATTGCGCAACACACGCCTCACGAGCATGACTTTGTCCGTGGCCTATCATGGCCTCTGTCCAGGTGGCCTAACGTGGCCTTTGTCGCTATGTGGCATAACATGGCCTTTGTCTCCATGTGGCCTAACATGGCCTTTGTCTCCATGTGGCCTATCGTGGCCTTCGTATCCATGTGGCCTATCATGGCCTTTGTCTCCTTGTGGCCTACCGTGGCCTTTATCTGTGTGGCCTAACTTGGCCTTTGTCTCTATGTGGCCTATCATGGCTTTTTCCTCCCTGTGGCCTAACGTGGCCTTTTCCTCCCTGTGGCCTAACGTGGTCTTTGTCTCTATGTGGCCTAACGTGGCCTTTGTCTCCATATGGCCTATCATAGCCTTTTCCTCCCTGTGGCCTAACGTGGCCTTCATATGCATGTGTCCTATCGTGGCCTTTGTCTCCTTGTGGCCTACTGTGGCCTTTATCTGTGTGGCCTAACGTGGCCTTTGTCTCTATGTGACCTAACGTGGCCTTTGTCTCCATGTGGCCTATCGTGGCCTTTGTCTCCTTGTGGCCTACCGTGGCCTTTATCTGTGTGGCCTAACGTGGCCTTCTCCTCCATGTGGCCTAATGTGGCATTTGTCTCTATGTGGCCTATCGTGGCCTTTTTCCCCATGTGGCCTAATGAGGTCTTTGTCTCTGTGTGGCTTATCGTGGCCCTTATCTCTATGTGGCCTATTGCAGCCTTTGTCTCTATGTAGCCTATTGTAGCCTTCCTCTCTTGGTCTATTGTTTCACTCTTTCACAGCTTCCTTGCTTTCCTGTTATTATGTCTTTATGTAGCATCCTTATAGCTTTTGCCATTTTCTCACACCATGGCGAAAGTGGCCCTTTCCACTGATTAAGCTTCATGGTCTACGAGACCTTTATTCTGGTTCCGCAATTTTATGTTTTGTTATGCCCACTTCATGTTTAACTAAACATTTTTTTATCTCTATGTTTTAGGAACCGCAAGATACACTACTGGTGGGTATATATTTCCTCTTACAGTTCTTTGGGGGTAGGCTCTGTCCCGGCAGGATAGTTTTCCTCCACTAATTTTTAGGGGTCGGCTGCACCCCTGCCTTCATCTTCAGGCAGGAAATGCAGAGTCCGCAAGCCTCTGGACGTGAGCTATGGATGGAGCCTACGCCAAAGAAATTTATCATACAATATTTTGCTTTCATTTGCTGGTCTGTTAATAAATACATGTCATTGTTATGTTATCTTGCCTCCCGAGTCTTTCTGGTAGAAGTATATAAAATCGCATCTTGGTAAGGTATAAGTCAACATTCGAACCGCTTTATGTGTATTTTGTATTTTCATATGTAATTATTCAAGTAAGTTCAAGATTATTCAAGTAAGTTAAAAACCAACACTTAATAGCTACATTTAAAAGTGTAATCTGCTAATTAAGGGCTCGTTCACACAGAACGCGTTTTTGCTTTGAAAAACGCGAGACGCAGGCAGTGGAATGGGGAAAAACGTAAGGTATCGAGACGCGTTTTTTAAAAAGTGAACTGATTTTAACTTGAGTGCCAAGTTTTTAGACGTGTCATGCACGAGACGAGGCACAAGAGGCAAGAGCTACAGTTATACATGTCTATCTAGCATGTGTTTACATAAAATAAACAATGGAAAAGTAGCGCATTGGAATGGAAAAACGCGTTCTGTGTGAACGGCCCCTAAGGACGGAGCAAACTACTTCAACTTACCTGGCCATGGTCTTGGCTAAGCCTGAGATAAATTACCTGGCGGTGCCGGGGATGAAACATCTCCACCATCTCTGGCTCAGAGTCAACAGACTCAGGCTCAGGCTCTGGAAAAGATTAATAGGCTCAGGAACAGGCTCAGGAACAGACTCAGGCTCAGGAACAGGCTCAGGCTCAGGAACAGATTCATAGACTCCAACAGGCTCAGGAACAGACTCAGGAACAGGCTCAGGCTCATGAACAGACGCAGGCTCAGGAACAGACTCAGGCTCAGGAACAGATTCATAGACTCCAACAGGCTCAAGAAAAAAGGCTCAGGAACAGATTCATAGACTCCAACAGGCTCAGGAACAGATTCATAGGCTCAGGAACAGGCTCAGGAACAGACTCAGGAACAGGCACAGATTCATAGACTCCAACAGGCTCAGGAACAGACTCAGGAACAGGCACAGATTCATAGACTCCAACAGGCTCAGGAACAGACTCAGGCTCAGGAACAGATTCATAGACTCCAACAGGCTCAAGAACAGACCCAGGCTCAGGAACAGATTCATAGACTACAATAGGCTCAGGAACAGATTCATAGACTCCAACAGGCTCAAGAACAGACCCAGGCTCAGGCTCAGGAACAGATTCATAGACTCCAACAGGCTCAGGAACAGACTCAGGCTCAGGAACAGATTCATAGACTCCAACAGGCTCAGGAACAGATTTATAGACTCCAACAGGCTCAGGAACAGATTCATAGACTCCAACAGGCTCAGGAACAGACCCAGGCTCAGGAACAGATTCATAGATTCCAACAGGCTCAGGAACAGACTCAGGCTCAGGCTCAGGAACAGATTCATAGACTCCAACAGGCTCAAGAACAGACCCAGGCTCAGACTCAGGAACAGATTCATAGACTCCAACAGGCTCAAGAACAGACCCAGGCTCAGACTCAGGAACAGATTCATAGACTCCAACAGGCTCAAGAACAGACCCAGGCTCAGGCTCAGGAACAGATTTATAGACTCCAACAGGCTCAGGAACAGATTTATAGACTCCAACAGGCTCAGGAACAGATTCATAGACTCCAACAGGCTCAGGAACAGACCCAGGCTCAGGAACAGATTCATAGACTCCAACAGGCTCAGGAACAGACTCAGGCTCAGGCTCAGGAACAGATTCATAGACTCCAACAGGCTCAGGAACAGATTTATAGACTCCAACAGGCTCAGGAACAGACTCAGATTCAGAAGCAGATTAATAGACTCCAACAGGCTCAAGAACAGACCCAGGCTCAGGAACAGATTCATAGACTCCAACAGGCTCAGGAATAGACTCAGGCTCAGGAACAGATTCATAGGCTAGAACAGGCTCAGGAACAGACTCAGGAACAGACTCAGGCTCAGGAACAGATTCATAGACTCCAACAGGCTCAGGAACAGATTCATAGACTAGAACAGGCTCAGGAACAGACTCAGTCTCAGGAACAGATTCATAGACTCCAACAGGCTCAGGAACAGATTCATAGACTTGAACAGGCTCAGAAACAGACTTAGGCTCAGGAACAGACTCAGGAACAGGCTCAGGCTCATGAACAGACTCAGGCTCAGGAACAGATTTAGGCTTAGGAACAGAGTCATAGACTTGAACAGGCTCAGAAACAGATTTAGGCTCAGGAACAGACTCAGGAACAGGCTCAGGCTCATGAACAGACTCAGGCTCAGGAACAGATTTAGGCTCAGGAACAGATTCATAGACTCCAACAGGCTCAGGAACAGACTCAGGCTCAGGAACAGATTCATAGACTCCAACAGGCTCAAGATCAGACCCAGGCTCAGGAACAGACTCAGGCTCAGGAACAGATGCAGGCTCAGGAACAGACTCAGGCTCAGGAACAGATGCATAGACTCCAACAGGCTCATGAAAAGACGCAGGCTCAGGAACAGACTCAGGCTCAGGAACAGATTCATAGACTCCAACAGGCTCAGGAACAGGCTCAGGCTCATGAACAGACGCAGGCTCAGGAACAGATTCATAGACTCCAACAGGCTCAAGAAAAAAGGCTCAGGAACAGATTCATAGACTCCAACAGGCTCAGGAACAGATTCATAGGCTCAGGAACAGGCTCAGGAACAGACTCAGGAACAGGCACAGATTCATAGACTCCAACAGGCTCAGGAACAGACTCAGGCTCAGGCTCAGGAACAGATTCATAGACTCCAATAGGCTAAGGAACAGATTCATAGACTCCAACAGGCTCAAGAACAGACCTAGGCTCAGGCTCAGGAACAGATTTATAGACTCCAACAGGCTCAGGAACAGACTCAGGCTCAGGAAAAGATTCATAGACTCCAACAGGCTCAAGAACAGACCCAGGCTCAGGAACAGATTCATAGACTCCAACAGGCTCAGGAATAGACTCAGGCTCAGAACAGATCCATAGACTCCAACAGGCTCAGGAACAGATTTATAGACTCCAACAGGCTCAGGAACAGACTCCGACTCAGGCTCAGGAACAGATTCATACACTCAAACAGACTCAGGAACAGACTCAGGCTCAGGAACAGACTCATGAACAGACTTAGGCTCAGGAACAGATTCATAGACTCCAACAGGCTCAGGAACAGATTCATAGACTAGAACAGGCTCAGGAACAGACTCAGGAACAGACTCAGGCTCAGGAACAGATTCATAGGCTCAGGAACAGACTCAGGAACAGGCACAGATTCATAGACTCCAACAGGCTCAGGAACAGACTCAGGCTCAGGCTCAGGAACAGATTCATAGACTCCAATAGGCTCAGGAACAGATTCATAGACTCCAACAGGCTCAAGAACAGACCTAGGCTCAGGCTCAGGAACAGATTTATAGACTCCAACAGGCTCAGGAACAGACTCAGGCTCAGGAAAAGATTCATAGACTCCAACAGGCTCAAGAACAGACCCAGGCTCAGGAACAGATTCATAGACTCCAACAGGCTCAGGAATAGACTCAGGCTCAGGAACAGATCCATAGACTCCAACAGGCTCAGGAACAGATTAATAGACTCCAACAGGCTCAGGAACAGACTCCGACTCAGGCTCAGGAACAGATTCATACACTCAAAAAGGCTCAGGAAGAGACTCAGGCTCAGGAACAGATTCATAGGCTAGAACAGGCTCAGGAACAGATTCATAGACTCCAACAGGCTCAGGAACAGATTTATAGACTCCAACAGGCTCAGGAACAGACCCAGGCTCAGGAACAGATTCATAGATTCCAACAGGCTCAGGAACAGACTCAGGCTCAGGCTCAGGAACAGATTCATAGACTCCAACAGGTTCAAGAACAGACCCAGGCTCAGGCTCAGGAACAGATTTATAGACTCCAACAGACTCAGGAACAGACTCAGGCTCAGGAACAGATTCATAGACTCCAACAGGCTCAAGAACAGACCCAGGCTCAGGCTCAGGAACAGATTCATAGACTCCAACAGGCTCAGGAACAGATTTATAGACTCCAACAGGCTCAGGAACAGATTCATAGACTCCAACAGGCTCAGGAACAGACCCAGGCTCAGGAACAGATTCATAGACTCCAACAGGCTCAGGAACAGACTCAGGCTCAGACTCAGGAACAGATTCATAGACTCCAACAGGCTCAGGAACAGATTTATAGACTCCAACAGGCTCAGGAACAGACTCAGATTCAGAAGCAGATTAATAGACTCCAACAGGCTCAAGAACAGACCCAGGCTCAGGAACAGATTCATAGACTCCAACAGGCTCAGGAATAGACTCAGGCTCAGGAACAGATTCATAGGCTAGAACAGGCTCAGGAACAGACTCAGGAACAGACTCAGGCTCAGGAACAGATTCATAGACTCCAACAGGCTCAGGAACAGATTCATAGACTAGAACAGGCTCAGGAACAGACTCAGTCTCAGGAACAGATTCATAGACTCCAACAGGCTCAGGAACAGATTCATAGACTTGAACAGGCTCAGAAACAGACTTAGGCTCAGGAACAGACTCAGGAACAGGCTCAGGCTCATGAACAGACTCAGGCTCAGGAACAGATTTAGGCTTAGGAACAGAGTCATAGACTTGAACAGGCTCAGAAACAGATTTAGGCTCAGGAACAGACTCAGGAACAGGCTCAGGCTCATGAACAGACTCAGGCTCAGGAACAGATTTAGGCTCAGGAACAGATTCATAGACTCGAACAGGCTCAGGAACAGACTCAGGCTCAGGAACAGATTTATAGACTCCAACAGGCTCAGGAACAGACTCAGGCTCAGGAACAGACTCAGGCTCAGGAACAGATGCAGGCTCAGGAACAGACTCAGGCTCAGGAACAGATGCATAGACTCTAACAGGCTCATGAAAAGACGCAGGCTCAGGAACAGACTCAGGCTCAGGAACAGATTCATAGACTCCAACAGGCTCAGGAACAGGCTCAGGCTCATGAACAGACGCAGGCTCAGGAACAGATTCATAGACTCCAACAGGCTCAAGAAAAAAGGCTCAGGAACAGATTCATAGACTCCAACAGGCTCAGGAACAGATTCATAGGCTCAGGAACAGGCTCAGGAACAGACTCAGGAACAGGCACAGATTCATAGACTCCAACAGGCTCAGGAACAGACTCAGGCTCAGGCTCAGGAACAGATTCATAGACTCCAATAGGCTAAGGAACAGATTCATAGACTCCAACAGGCTCAAGAACAGACCTAGGCTCAGGCTCAGGAACAGATTTATAGACTCCAACAGGCTCAGGAACAGACTCAGGCTCAGGAAAAGATTCATAGACTCCAACAGGCTCAAGAACAGACCCAGGCTCAGGAACAGATTCATAGACTCCAACAGGCTCAGGAATAGACTCAGGCTCAGAACAGATCCATAGACTCCAACAGGCTCAGGAACAGATTTATAGACTCCAACAGGCTCAGGAACAGACTCCGACTCAGGCTCAGGAACAGATTCATACACTCAAACAGACTCAGGAACAGACTCAGGCTCAGGAACAGACTCATGAACAGACTTAGGCTCAGGAACAGATTCATAGACTCCAACAGGCTCAGGAACAGATTCATAGACTAGAACAGGCTCAGGAACAGACTCAGGAACAGACTCAGGCTCAGGAACAGATTCATAGGCTCAGGAACAGACTCAGGAACAGGCACAGATTCATAGACTCCAACAGGCTCAGGAACAGACTCAGGCTCAGGCTCAGGAACAGATTCATAGACTCCAATAGGCTCAGGAACAGATTCATAGACTCCAACAGGCTCAAGAACAGACCTAGGCTCAGGCTCAGGAACAGATTTATAGACTCCAACAGGCTCAGGAACAGACTCAGGCTCAGGAAAAGATTCATAGACTCCAACAGGCTCAAGAACAGACCCAGGCTCAGGAACAGATTCATAGACTCCAACAGGCTCAGGAATAGACTCAGGCTCAGGAACAGATCCATAGACTCCAACAGGCTCAGGAACAGATTTATAGACTCCAACAGGCTTAGGAACAGACTCCGACTCAGGCTCAGGAACAGATTCATACACTCAAACAGACTCAGGAACAGATTCAGGCTCAGGAACAGACTCAGGAACAGACTCAGGCTCAGGAACAGATTCATAGACTCCAACAGGCTCAGGAACAGATTCATAGACTAGAACAGGCTCAGGAACAGACTCAGGAACAGACTCAGGCTCAGGAAAAGATTCATAGACTCCAACAGGCTCAAGATCAGACCCAGGCTCAGGAACAGACTCAGGCTCAGGAACAGATGCAGGCTCAGGAACAGACTCAGGCTCAGGAACAGATGCATAGACTCCAACAGGCTCATGAAAAGACGCAGGCTCAGGAACAGACTCAGGCTCAGGAACAGATTCATAGACTCCAACAGGCTCAAGAAAAAAGGCTCAGGAACAGATTCATAGACTCCAACAGGCTCAGGAACAGATTCATAGGCTCAGGAACAGGCTCAGGAACAGACTCAGGAACAGGCACAGATTCATAGACTCCAACAGGCTCAGGAACAGACTCAGGCTCAGGCTCAGGAACAGATTCATAGACTCCAATAGGCTAAGGAACAGATTCATAGACTCCAACAGGCTCAAGAACAGACCTAGGCTCAGGCTCAGGAACAGATTTATAGACTCCAACAGGCTCAGGAACAGACTCAGGCTCAGGAAAAGATTCATAGACTCCAACAGGCTCAAGAACAGACCCAGGCTCAGGAACAGATTCATAGACTCCAACAGGCTCAGGAATAGACTCAGGCTCAGAACAGATCCATAGACTCCAACAGGCTCAGGAACAGATTTATAGACTCCAACAGGCTCAGGAACAGACTCCGACTCAGGCTCAGGAACAGATTCATACACTCAAACAGACTCAGGAACAGACTCAGGCTCAGGAACAGACTCATGAACAGACTTAGGCTCAGGAACAGATTCATAGACTCCAACAGGCTCAGGAACAGATTCATAGACTAGAACAGGCTCAGGAACAGACTCAGGAACAGACTCAGGCTCAGGAACAGATTCATAGGCTCAGGAACAGGCTCAGGAACAGACTCAGGAACAGGCACAGATTCATAGACTCCAACAGGCTCAGGAACAGACTCAGGCTCAGGCTCAGGAACAGATTCATAGACTCCAATAGGCTCAGGAACAGATTCATAGACTCCAACAGACTCAAGAACAGACCTAGGCTCAGGAACAGATTTATAGACTCCAACAGGCTCAGGAACAGACTCAGGCTCAGGAACAGATTCATAGACTCCAACAGGCTCAAGAACAGACCCAGGCTCAGGAACAGATTCATAGACTCCAACAGGCTCAGGAATAGACTCAGGCTCAGGAACAGATCCATAGACTCCAACAGGCTCAGGAACAGATTTATAGACTCCAACAGGCTTAGGAACAGACTCCGACTCAGGCTCAGGAACAGATTCATACACTCAAACAGACTCAGGAACAGACTCAGGCTCAGGAACAGACTCAGGCTCAGGAACAGATTCATAGACTCCAACAGGCTCAGGAACAGATTCATAGACTAGAACAGGCTCAGGAACAGACTCAGGAACAGACTCAGGCTCAGGAACAGATTCATAGACTCCAACAGGCTCAGGAACAGATTCATAGACTTGAACAGGCTCAGAAACAGACTTAGGCTCAGGAACAGACTCAGGAACAGGCTCAGGCTCATGAACAGACTCAGGCTCAGGAACAGATTTAGGCTTAGGAACAGATTCGTAGACTTGAACAGGCTCAGAAACAGACTTAGGCTCAGGAACAGACTCAGGAACAGGCTCAGGCTCAGGTACAGACTCAGGCTCAGGAACAGATTTATAGACTCCAACAGGCTCAGGAACAGACTCAGGCTCAGGAACAGACTCATGAACAGACTCAGGCTCAGGAACAGATTCATAGACTCCAACAGGCTCAGGAACAGATTCATAGACTAGAACAGGCTCAGGAACAGACTCAGGAACAGACTCAGCCTCAGGAACAGATTCATAGACTCGAACAGGCTCAAGAACAGATTCATAGACTCGAACAGGCTGAGGAACAGATTCATAGGCTCAGGAACAGACTCAGGCTCAGGAACAGGCTCAGGCTCATGAACAGACTCAGGCTCAGGAATAGATTTAGGAACTCAAACAGGCCAGGAACAGACTCAGGCTCAGGAACAGATTCATAGACTCCAACAGGCTCAAGAAAAAAGACTCAGGAACAGATTCATAGACTCCAACAGGCTTAGGAACAGATTCATAGGCTCAGGAACAGGCTCAGGAACAGACTCAGGCTCAGGAACAGTCTCAGTAACACGCTCAGGCTCATGAACAGACTCAGGCTCAGGAACAGATTTATAGACTTGAACAGGCTCAGGAACAGACTCAGGCTCAGGAACAGATTCATAGACTCCAACAGGCTCAGGAACAGATTCATATGCTCAGGAACAAGCTCAGGAACAGACTCAGACTCATAATAATAATATAATAATAAACTTTATTTTAAAGGTAACATCTCAAAGCGCTTTACAAGCATAGAAATAAAAAATGAAATAAAGAGCATATACATATCTGTACATATACATACACACATACATACATACACACATACATATGTACATACACCTAAAACAATTAAATCACATAAATGCTATCCTAAAAAAGTGGGTTTTAAGAACAGACTTAAAAACACTAAAAGATTTGACCTGTCTAATCTCAATGGGAAGAGAATTCCAAAGTTTAGGTGCACAAACGGAAAAAGCCCGGTCACACATAGAGCGTAAACGAGTAGGAGGAACAACTAAAAGACCAGAATCGGAGGAACGGAGGTCACGTCTCGGAGTGTAAATAGTTAAAAGTTGTGACAAGTAATGAGGCGCCATACCATGTAAGGCCTTGTAGGTCAGCATAAGAATTTTAAAATCAATCCGGAACCTGACAGGGAGCCAGTGTAGTGACTCTAAAACTGGAGAGATATGGTCCCTAGTCTTGGTCCTCGTCAGGATCCTAGCGGCCGAATTTTGAACAGATTGCAATTTATTTAAAGTAGATTTCGAGACCCCAGCAAGAAGAGCGTTACAGTAATCGATGCGTGAAAAAACAAGACTGTTGATCAGTTTTTCAGCAACAGAAAAGGATAACGGGGCGCAGTCTTACAATATTTCTTAAATGAAAATACGAATTTTTAACTGTGTTCTGGACGTGAGAGTCAAATGTTAAGTTTGTGTCAAATATCACCCCCAAATTTTTTAATTTTGTTTGAAACTCTAGAGCAGAGCCTTCCATGTTTAGGGTTAAAGGACCAGATTTATTCAATTGATGGGGAGAGCCAATAAGTATAACTTCCGTCTTCTCACTGTTGAGACAGAGGAAGTTTTGAGACACCCAACTTTTTATCTCAGAAATGCAGTGTTCAACAAAACCAATAGCTGCATTATCACCAGTTTTTGTATGAATATAAATTTGGGTGTCATCTGCATAAAAATGGAAATTAAGACCAAGAGATCTTAAAAGCTGACCAAGAGGAAAGATGTACATGCTAAAAAGAAGGGGACTCAGGCTCAGGAACAGGCTCAGGAACAGATTCATAGACTCCAACAGGCTCAGGAACAAATTCATAGACTTGAATAGGCTCAGCAACAGACTCAGGCTCAGAAACAGATTCATAGACTCAAACAGGCTCAGGAACAGACTCAGGAACAGGATCAGGCTCATGAACAGACTCAGGCTCAGGAATAGACTCAGGCTCAGGAACAAATTAATAGACTCGAACAGGCTCAGGAACAGGCACAGATTCATAGACTCCAACAGGCTCAGGAACAGACTAAGGCTCAGGAACAGATTCATAGACTCTAACAGGCTCAGAAACAGGCTCAGGCTCAGGAACAGGCTCAGGAACAGGCACAGATTCATAGACTCCAACAGGCTCAGGAACAGACTCAGGCTCAGGAACAGATTCATAGACTCTAACAGGCTCAGGAACAGACTCAGGCTCGAGAACAGGCTTGGGAACAGGCACATATTCATAGACTCCAACAGGAACAGACTGAGTCTCAGAAACAGATTCATAGACTCAAAGAGGCTCAGGAACAGACTCCGACTCAGGCTCTGGAACAGATTCATACACTCAAACAGGCTCAGGAACAAACTCAGGCTCAGGAACAGATTCATAGACTCCAACAGGCTCAGGAACAGATTCATAGACTCGAACAGGCTCAGAAACAGACTTAGGCTCAGGAACAGACTCAAGAACAGGCTCAGGCTCATGAACAGACTCAGGCTCAGGAATAGATTTAGGCTCAGGAACAGATTCATAGACTTGTGCATAAGTACGCAAATTGAATGATATCTACTGAATGATATCATACAACAGATCAATAAACAAGTAGTTGAAATTAAGTCACTTACATTTTAGGACCAATATTAATTGTTTTTCTTCTGTTTCAGCAGCAAAAATATAGTTCCAAATATTACATCAGAACTTATCATCTCACAACAGTTGACACTCAAGTAGTGTTGTATTACTGAATGATTCAGCATTTTGAAAGAATCGGTTGAGTCAAAGATTCAATGGCCTATTCATAAACAACTGCCTCATTCTCGAATAAATCAGCTGTTTGAACGAATCGTTTTATAGAATGAATCAATGACTCACTCATTAGATAGTCATTTGCCGCCGCCTACAGGTGGTTTAATTTCATCTCCCCCCCAACATTTCTTATGTGTATATTCAAAAATATTTAAAGAATAACATTATTTAATGCTTTTGTAGTTTTTTTATATTAATTTACTGAATTTAATTTACTGAACAAATTTAAGAAATTGAAATAAAAGATGAAGCATTCATTTACGAAGATTCAGGATGCCCTTTATAAAGGAAAAAATGCCCTCATGGTAAATATCAAATATCATTCATATGCAGATTTAAATATATGAAAGCTAATAGAACACTGATGAGAATATCGCTTCAGAATAAATTATATTTACACCACAAAAAATAAAAATAAATAAATAAATAAATAAATAAGCTCCAACAGGCTCAATAATAAATCCAGACAAGCAACTTCTTACTCGTACAAGCACAAGAAATAGCTTAATGTCGAGGCCTATATTTTGTATTTATATTCTCTCCTATATTTATTTATTCCTACATTTGATACTGACACAGAAAGTAAGAACATTTTATTATCATCAGATAATAGCTTTGCACATTGCCAGGATCTAGATGATTTTGTTCAGCATTTATAGTGTTCATAGCAGAGTATGGAGGACGAAATCTGCAGAAACAATAAATAAATAAATACATAAATACATAAATGAATCCACAAAATTATACATATATAAATATATAAATAAATAAATGTGCAAATAAATACATAAATAAATGTATAAATCCACATATTCCTGCATAAATAAATATATAAATAATTAAATGTGCAAGGAGATAAATAATTAACTAAATAAAACAAATGTTGGGGGGGGGGGGAATGTTAAAGGAAATGCTAAGCTTAAAGTTGACTTTTTTACTTTAAACCGTTTATTCATTTTTGAACGTAGCTTCGTATTTATTTTTCCTTGGCGCAACAGAGGGTGTCAATCAAACATAAGAAGGCGGTCTCTATGCCACCATTGGCTGATCGTTGTAAAAGCACGATTGGCTGACACTGTTGAAAATAGTAGTATGCTATCTGCTGATTATATTCTCTTCAGAGTAGATTCATCTCTAAATGCTTTAGGTCAGGTAGCAGCTACATTTTATGTGGCTGTAGATCCGTTTGTCCGCTAAAAGAGTGCAGTAAAGTTAGTTTTAGGTTTGATATTCGCTGCATATTCGCCTAGGCTGGTAAAGGGACCGTCTGCAAATTCCACTCACAGTCCAAAAATATAAACGTCCAATCATTCATTCAAATGAACGAACGCTATTTACAAGGTTATAGTAAATGCCTCGTGGGGAGTCTGACTTACTGAATATGAGCTTCTGTCAGTATCTCGTTTGTACAGTACATGATTATTTTTTGAAAAAAATAAAATAAAATACTGTAATTCACCTAAAGCTGTTTTTTTTTCATGTTCCAAAGGTTGTAGTACATTCCTCGTGACCAGACTGACTTATTACAGGTGAAATTTTGCCAATACCTACCTGTCGTGCAATTATGTACAGTACACAATTATTTTTAGAGAGAAAAAAATACTGTAGGCCTAATCCATCTGTGTTTTTCATGTTCCAGTGGTTGTAGTACGTTCCTAGTGGCCAGACTGACTTTCTACAGGTGAAATTTGCATTATTCACCTGTAGTAAGTCAGTCTGGTCACTAGGAATGTACTGCAAGCTTTGGAACATAAAAAACCCAGGTGACTTACAGTAATTTTTTCTAAAAATAATTGTGTACTGAATGACTGGACGTATATATTTTTTAACTGTGAGTGGAATTTGCAGACGGTCCCTTTATCAGCCTAGGCGAATATGCCCGAATATCAAATCAAAAACTAACTTTACTGCACTCTTTTAACGGACAAACGGATCTACAGCCACATCAAATGTAGCTGCTAAGTGACCTAAAGCGTTTAGAGACGAATCTACCCTGAAGAGAATATAATCAGCAGATTGTATACAATTATTTTCAACAGTGTGAGCCAATGGTGATTTTACAACGATCAGCCAATGGCGGCCGGCATAGAGACCGCCTTCTTATGTTTGATTGACACCCTCTCATTAGCATGTTGCGCCAAGGAAAAATAAATACGAAGCTACGTTCAAAAATGAATAAACGGTTTAAAGTAAAAAAAAAAGTCAACTTTAAGCTTTGCATTTCCTTTAACATTTTTTTCCCCCCTAACATTCGTTTTATTTAGTTAATTATTTATCTCCTTGCACATTTAATTATTTATATATTTATTTATGCAGGAATATGTGGATTTATATATTTATTTATGTATTTATTTGCACATTTATTTATATATTTATTTATATATAATTTTGTGTATTTATTTGTTTCCGTATTTATTTATTTATTTACTGTTTTTGCAGGTTTCGTCCTCCATAGCAGAGGGCTCTCTCAACTTGTTATATTTTATAGTTTCTCAACTGATAAAATTTTGTAGGCTTTGCATACACATGTGCACCCCTCGAGCCTGAAACCACAGAGCCCCCCAACATAACAAATCCCAATTTAATCCCTGCATATGTTTGACTGTAATATTGTAACATAATAGCGAAAAATTATACTTCATTACAGAAAATGCTAAACTTTGACAAAGAGTCAGTTTTATTTTTATAATAATGATTTTATAATATCTAAACACAAATCTAAATGAAACAATTGCAGTAAGATGTATATATATATATATATATATATATATATATATATATATATATATATGGAAATGGCAATTGAGACCGTAAGTAATGCTCTGCAGCCATCTAGTGGTTGTCGTTGAAATTTCATGTTATTTTAATTTTAAATGTGTTTGTTCTAATCTTCCACTAAACCATTCTCCTTGTTATCTCGGTGAAGGAAATCAAATTAGATATAACAATTACAAATACAAATACATTTTAAAAACACCATAACCCACCCCACCCAAAAAACTGCACAACTGTACAGTAAACACATTAACACAAAAAAACAGAGGATTAACAAGAATAACAAGAGAGAAATGACACGAACTAACTCATTCTGCTAAAAAATAAAAAAATAACACATGAGACACGCTCTGTTTCTTTGCATACAAAAACTGACTTGTAGTTGTGCATTGAAAATATATCAAAACGTGTGATGTTGCATTGCAATGCATACAAGAACTAAGTCATTCCGTTGTGCATTTAAGAATAAAATAAAACATGCTCTGTTTCCTTAGACTGAATACAAAAACGTATTCCGTTAATTGTGCATTGAGGAGGTAACACATAACACAAGTGCTGTTGCACTGCATTGCATAAAAGATCTGACTTATTGAATTGTGCATTGAAGAATAACACATGAGATATGTTCTTGTTTCATTGCATGTTACAAACTTAATCTGTGTGCATTGAAGAGATTAACACGTGGATTGTTGCATTGCAATGCATACAAGAACTAACTCATTCCGATGTGCATTGAAGAGACAACACATAAAGTGTTGTTGATTCATTGCATGCAAGAGCCAACTTAATCAGTTGTGCAATGAAGAGGTAACACAAACATGTGTACTGTTGCATTGCAATGCATACAAGAACTAAGTCATTCCGTATTTCATTTAAGAAAAAAATGCTCCGTTTCTTTAGACTGAATACAATAACGTATTCAGTTAGAATTGTTAGAATTAACTTGTTCCGTTGTGCATTGAGGAGATAACACATGTGGACTGTTGCAATGCAATGCATACAATAACTAATTAATTCCGTTGTCCATTGAAGAGATACAGTATAATGTGCTGTTGCGCTGTATCACGTAACACGATGTAACTTAAACCGTTGTGCTTTAAAGAATACCATAAGCCATGCTTGCATTCATTGCCTAAATTTACCACAATAAATAAACGAGATATAACTTGTTCCGTTGTGCATTGAAGAGACAACACATAACGTGTGTGCATTTTGCACACGAGACTAAGTAATTGACTTGTGCATTTTGAAGAAAAACAGATGAGAAAGTGTTGTTGATTCATTGCATGCAAGAACCAACTTAATCAGTTGTGCAATGAAGAGGTAACACAACATGTGTGCTGTTTGCATTGCAATGCATACAAGAACTGTCATTCCGTATTGCATTTAAGAAAAAAAAATGCTCCCTTTCTTTAGACTAAATACAATAACGTATTCCGTTGTGCAATGAAGAGATAAAACAAAACACAGGTGTTACATTAAATATGTTGATATGATATGCTGTTGCACTGCATTGTAAACTAACTTATTCTGTTATGCATTGAAGAATAACATAAGCCATGCAACATGATGTATTGTATACAAGAACCAACTTATGCTGTTGTGCATTGAAGAATAACATGTGTATTGCATAAAAGAACTAACTTGTTCCGTTGTGCACTGAAGAGATAACACATGTAGACTGTTGCATTGCAATGCACACAAGAACTAAGTAACTGACTTGTGCATTGAAGAATAGTAGATGAGATATTTTCATCATAGCAAACAAGAACTTATGCCGTTGTGAATTGAAGAAAATAAGACAGGTGCTGTTGCATTGCATTGCAAACAAGACCTGACTTATTGAATTGTGCATTAAAGAATAACACTTGAGATATGTTCAGTCTTATTGCATGTTAGAACTAGAACACAGTTACTGTTGCACAACAGCTGCACAACATTGAAGAGACAACACATAACGTGTGCTGCTGTATTGAATTGCACTGCACAACGCTGAAGAGACAGCACAAAACCTGTGTGCTGTTGCAATGTACTACACTTAGTCCGTTGTGCATTGGAAAGATAACACATAACATAGTGCTGAGCATTGCATTACTCGATATATCCATTGAAGAATAACATAAATCATGCACCTTGTTTCAGTAGCATTGTATACAATAACTAACTTATGCTGTTGTGCGTTAAAGAATAACATAAGCCATGCTCCTTGATTCAGTAGCATTGTATACAAGAACTAAATTATTCTGTTGTGTATTGATGAATAACGTATGTATTGCATGAAAGAACTGACTTATTCCGTTGTGCACTGAAGAGATGACAGGTGCTGTTGCTCAGCATTTGCATACAAGACCTCACTTATTGAATTGTGCATTAAAGAATAACATCTGAGCATGTTAGAAATAACATGTGCATTGAGGAGATAACGCATGTGGATTGTTGTATTCCAATGCATGCAAGAACTAATTCCGTTGTCCATTAAAGAGACACAGTTATATATGTGCTGTTGCGCTGTATCACGTAACACGATGTAACTTAATCCGTTGTGCATTAAAGAATACCATAAGCCATGCATGCATTCATTGTCTAAATTTACCACAATAAATACACGAGATATAAACTTGTTCCATTGTGCATTGAAGAGACAACACATAACGTGTGTGCATTTGCACACGAGACTAAGTGCATTGAAGAAAAACAGATGAGGCATATTCTTCATAGCCAACAAGAACTATCTTATTCTGTTGTACATTGAAGAATGACATAAACATGCGCCTGGATTCAATTGCATTGTATACAAGAGCCGTTATGCCGCTGTGTAACGAAGAGATTAAACATAATATATGTTTGTAAAAAAAAAATAATAACGTATAATATATGTTATAAAATATGTTTAATAATATTGTTGCATTGCATTGAAGGATAACATGTCACATACGTTGATTTAGTTACACTGTATAAGAGCTAACTTGCTCCGTTGTGCATTGGAGAGATAAACATAACACAGGTGCTGTTGCACTGCATTGCATAAAAGATCTGACTCATTGACTTGTGAATTGAGAAATAACAGGAGATATGGTCTGTTTCATTGCATTGCATTCACACGATATAACTTAATTCGTTGTGCCTTAAAAGATAACCGTATGTATGATAAAAGAACTGACTTATTCCGTTGTGCATTGAAGGACAGGTGATTGTGTTGCACTGTGTTGCACTGTGTTGCACATTATGCATTGAGGAATAACACGAGATATGTTCTGTTTCTTTGTATTGCCCACAAGACCAGACTTATTGAATTATGCATTGAAGAATAAAACATTAGTTATGTTCTGCTTCATTGCATTGCATACAAGAATGAACTTAATCGGTTGTGTAGTTGTGCATTACATGTAACATACGCATATGATAACTAACTCATTCCTTTGTGCATTAAAAGAGATACAACGTGTTTTGATGCAAGGACTTAGTTAAACAGTTGTGCAATGAAGAGATAGCACAAAATCTGTGCTGTTGCATTGCAATCCAAAAAATGTAACATTCCGTTGTGCATTGAAGAAAGAACACATAAGATATGTTCTGCATTTCATACAAGAACTAACTTATTCCGTTGTGCATTGAAGAGATAACACAAAACAAGGGTGCTGTTGCATTGCATTACACGATATAACCTAATCCGTTGTGCATTAAAGAATAACATAAGCCATGCACTATTGCACTTTATTAATTGCATTGAACTAATCTGTCCGTCGTGTGTTGAAGAATAACTTTTGAATGCACTGCATGAAAGATCTGACTTAGTCCGTTGTGTATTGTGTATTGTATTATCAATTTATGTGCTGCTGCATTTCCACACAAGAACTCAATAACTAAATAATTGACTTGTGCATTGAAGAATAACAGATTAGACATGTTCTTCATAGCAAACAAGAACCAACTTATTCTGTCGTGCATTGAAGAATAACATAAACCATGCACCTCGATTTAATTGCATTATATACAAGAACTAACTTATGCCATTGTGCGTCATGCATTGCATTCAAGAACTAATTTAATCCCTTGTGCACTGAAAAATAACATAAACCATGCACCTTGATTCAGTTGCATTGTGTACAAGAAATAACTTATGCTCATGTGCATTGAAGAATAGCATATGCATTGCATGAAAGAGCTAACTTATTCCGTTGTGCACTGAAGAGAAAGACAGGCGCTGTTGCACTGCATTACACACAAGACCTGACTCATTGAATTGTGCATTGAAGATATGTTCTGTTTTATTGCAGGTTAGAACTAACTTGTACCGTTGTGCATTGAAGAGATAACATCATATGTGCTGTTGCACTGTATCTGTGCATTACACTATGTAACACAATCTGCTGAATAACAATTAATGCACGTTGACTTACTGCATTGTATACGAGATAATATGTTTTATTGCATGTTAAGAAGTAACTTGTTCCTTTGTGCTTTGAAGAGATAACACGTGGAAGGTTTCATTGTAATGCATATAAGAACTAATTCAGTGTATTGAATTTGCAAACAAGAACTAAATAATTGACTTGTGCAATGAAGAATAACAGATGAGACATGTTCTTCTCAGCAAACAAGAACCAACTTATTCTGTCGTGCGTTGAAGAATAGCCATGCACCGCGATTCAGTTGCATTATATACAAGAACTAACTTATGCCGTTGTGCATAATGCATTGAATACAAGAACTAATTTAATCCCTTGTGCACTGAAGAATAACATAAGTCATGCACATTGATTCATTGTATACAAGAAATAACTTATGCTCATGTGCATTGTATGTATGGCATGAAAGAACTTATTCCGTTGTGCACTGAAGAGAACAGACAGGCGTTGTTGCACTGCATTGACCTTGAATTGTGCATTGAAGAATAACACTTGAGATATGTTCTGCTTTATTGCAGGTTAGAACTAACTTGTACCGTTGTACATTGAAGAAATAACACATCATATGTGCTGTTGCAGTGTATTTGTGCATTACACGATGTGTGCTGTGTATTACACGATGTAACACAATCCGCTGTGCATTGAAGAATAACATAATTAATGCACCGTATACAAGAACTAACTTATGCCGTTGTGCATCATTGCATTGTATACAAGAACTAATTTAATCCCTTGTGCCTTGAATAATAGTTTATATATTGCTTGAAAGAACTGACTTATTCTGTTGTGCACTGAAGACAAGAGACCGGCGCTGCATTGCACATATGACCTGACTCATGTAACTAACTTTTTCCGTTGTGCATTGAAGAGATCACACATCATATGTGCTGTTGCACACAGGTGTTACACGATGTAACTTAATCCGTGTTGATTTATTGCATTGTATACGAGATATAAATTATTCCGTTGTGCACTGAAGAGACAACACATAACATATGTGCATTTGACGTTCTTCATAGTAAACAAGAACCAACTTAGTCTGTTTGTGCATTGAAGAATGCACCTTGATTAAATTGCATTGTATACAAAAACTAACTCATGCCGTTGTGCATTATGCATTGAAGAATTAACTTAACTTGTTGTGCAATGAAGGGATAACACATATCACAAAAATGCTGTTCCACTGCATCGCATACAAGAACTAATTTGTTCCGTTGTGCATTGAAGAGATAACACAAAACACAGGTGCAGGTACATTGAAGTTCTACACTGAAGAATAACATAAACCATGGACTTTAATTCAGTTGCACTGAAAAGATAACATATAACACGTGCTGTTGCACAACACTGCATAAAAGATCTGACTTATTGAAGAATAACAAAGGAGATATGTTCTATTTCATTGTATTGCCCAGAAGAACTGACTTATTGACGTGCATCGGACTAACTTATTCCGTTGTGCATTGTGATCAAGACATATATTCTGTTTCATTGCATGGAAGATCTAACTTATTCCGATTTGCATTTGAGAATAACACATGATATATGTAAAGGACATATCAATATAATTTTATCATTGCATTAAATACAAGAAATAAATTATTTCGCTGTACATTTAAGAATAACACAAAATATGCTCTGTTTCATTACTCTGCAAAATATTTGACCTGTACATATTGCTGGCTAGAGTCCTCAAATATTACTGTACTATACACACACATAGTCTTCGTCTATAGATACGTCAGCCAAACAGTAGTCGAAATTTAACCTATTGAAAATATAACCTATTTAACCTATTGAAAAGGGTCCACGAACTTTAACTTTCTATTTGCATAATATCACCTGCCATACAGTAGTCCAAATATGACCTGTTGAATAAATTTCTTGCCAAGACATTCTGTAAATTACTATACATTGTATGTCAGTTTACAAGAAATGGGTTAGTTCTTGCATTGCAACACAACAGCACCAATGTTTTGGTCTTCATTGCATAACGGAATAAGTTCTTGTATACAATGCAAGGTGTATATGTTACTTCTTGTATGAAATGAAATAGTTATTGTTTTATTGCAATGCAACAGCACGTTATTTTTTCTCTACAAAAGAATTAGTTTTTGTATGCAGTGCAGTTCAACAGCACCTGTGTTGTGTTAACTGAACAATGCACAACAAAATCATTTCTTGTATACAATGTTCTTGTATGCAATGCAACAGCATATATGCGTTCTGTCTTTACCACATAACGGATTAAGTTAGTTCTTGTATACAATGCAATGCACCAGCACCTGTGTTGTGTATCTCTTCACTGCACAACGGATTAAGTTAATGCAGTGCACATGTGATATGCGTTATCTCTTCAATGCATAACGGAATGAGTTAGTTCTTGTAGGCAATGCAATGGAATAGAGCAAAACATATGTATTATTCTTCAATACACAGCGGAATAATTTCCTGCCTAAACATTCAGTCCTGTCAATCATCATTTCGAGCGTATATAAGCAGCAGTCACTGCGTCATCCCAGCGACAATTCTTCCAGCATCCCTCCTCCTCCCCATCTGCTCCTCTATTACTCTTATATTCCCTCTACGTAGTACTGTTATAGGGGGGGTTAACTCGGAGCTCAAGCTGAGCCTCGGGTTCATTTTACCATTAACCATTGCCATTCAGACTGAATGGGCAAGCGAACTTATGAAGTTGTATACAAGAGCTGAGCTTCAATAAGTTGTCATTTTAGTTATTGTATGTAATGCAGTGCAACAGCACCGTACAATAGTGCATACTGTTAAGTCTTGTATTCATGGCAGTGCAAACCACGCGTTATTTCTTCAATGCATGCATTGCAAACGGATGAGTTCATTCATTGCAAACACCACAAATGTTGTGTATCTCTTCAATGCACAATCGGGTTAAGTTAGATCGTGTAGATATGTATGTTATCTCTTCAGTGCACAACTGAATAATTTCGTACATTCATTGCATTTCGTTGTTTTATACAATACAAGGAAACAGTGCATAGCTTATATGTAGTTCTTGTATTCATTGCATTGCAACAGAACATATATGTTACCTCTTTAATGCACAACGAAATTAGTTATTTTAGGTCAGTTTAGTTCTTCTATGTAATGCAGTGCAACAGCACCCGTGTTATGTGTTATTTGTTCAATGCACAACGGAATAAGTTAGTTTTTGTATACAGTGCAAGGAAACAGTTAGGTCTTGTATTCATTGCAATGCAGCCACGCCTGTTAACTCTTCCAAGCACAACGGATGAATTAGTTCATTCATTGCAACACTACATATGTTATGCGTTATCTCTTTAGTGCATAACGAATGAATTAATTATTGTATTCAATGCAAGAAGTTTACATGATATTTCTTGTATGCATTGCAATGCAACAACACATATTTTATCTCTTCGACAGACAACGTAATAAGTTAATTATTGTTTGCAATGCAATGAAACAGTTAGATCTTGTAAGTATTGCAATACAACAGCGTTTTATCTTCAATGCACACAGGAAAGAGTGAGTTCTTGTATGCAAAGCAGTGCAACGGCATCTGTGTCAGCTCTTTTTAGACATACTCATTGATTCCTTCTGATGATAAGTCAGCCATAGAATATTGTATATTTGAAAAAGTGGACATATATCTGACCAAAGAGTACTTGATTTTGAACATGTTATACATTACAATTGACTCCATCTGATGTTACTTCACCCATACAGAAGTTCATATTAAGACCTACTGAACATATTTCTGGCCAAAGCGTATTCGACATTGAACTATTTATATAAATTCATTAACGCCTTTTGATGTCACTTCAGCGACACAGAAGTCAATATTTTACCTACTGAACAAATTTCTGACCTGAGTCCTTGATCATGAACTTTCTATACATACTCATTGACTCAGGATGATGTTACTTTAGCCATACATGAGTTCATATTTGAACTACAGAACATATTTCTGGCAAATTAGTCCTCGATCATGACATTTTTATACATACTCATTGACTCATTATACTTCAGCCAAACATTATTGCATATTTGACCTAATGGACATATTTCTGGCCAAAGAGTACTCGATCTTGAACTTTCTATACATACTCAATGATTCATTTTGATGTTACTTCAGCCATACAGAAGTTCATATTAGACCTACTACATATTTCTGGCCAATTTGTCCTTGATCATGAACTTTATATACATAGTCATTGTCCTTCTGATGTCACATTAGCCTTATAGAAGTCCATATTTGACCTAACATATTTTTGACCCAGGAGTCCTCGATCTTGAACTTTCTATACATACTCATTGCTTAACTCTGATGTTACTTGAGCCATACAGTGTTGCATATTTGACCTAATGGACATATTTCTGGCCAAAGAGTATACGATATTGAACTTTTTATATATACTCATTGAAGTCTTTTGATGTCACATAAGCCATATTGAAGTCCATAATTTGAATTACTGAACATATTTCTGACCCAAGAGTCCTCAATCATGAACTTTCTATTCAGACTCATTGACTCCATCTGATGTTAAATTAGACAGGCAAGTTGTCCATATTTGACCTACTGAACATATTTCTGACCCCAGAGTCCTCAATAATGAACTTTCTATTCAGACTCATTGACTCCTTCTGATTTTATTTCAGCCATACAGAACTCCATATTTGAACTACTTAAATTTTTTTTGTCTCAAGAGTCCTCGATCATAAATTTTCTATCATTGCCTCACTCTGTTACTTCAACCATACGGTATTACATATTTGATCTAAGGGACAAAATTCTGGCCAAAGAGTACTTGATCTTGAACGCTGCATACATTACTATTGACTCCTTCTGATGTTACTTCGCCCATACAGAAGTCCATATTAGACCCTCTGAACATATTTCTGGTAAATTAGTCCTCGATCATGAACGTTCTATACTTGCTCATTGACTACATCTGATGTTAGATCAGCCAGACAGTAGTCCATTTTTGACTGACTCGAATACTTCTGGCAAAAGAGCATTCGATATTGAATTCATTATATTTAATCATTGAAGCCTTCTGATGTCACATAAGCCAGAAGAAGAAGTTCATATTTGAATGACTGAACATATTTCTGACCCAAGAGTCCGTGATCATGAACTTTCTATTCAAACTCATTGACTCCTTCTGATTTTATTTCAACCATACAAAATCCATATTTGACCAACTTAAATTTTTTAAGTCTCAGAAGTCCTCGGTCATGAACATTCTATACTTACTCAGTGACTACATCTGATGTTAGATCAGCCAGACAGTACTCCATGGTTTACCCAATGAACATGCTTCTGGCAAAAGAGCTTTCGTTACTGAATTTATTATATATACTCATTGATGCCTTCTGATGTCACATCAGCCATAAAGTGGTCCATGTTTGATCTAATGAACATATTCCTGGCCCAAGAGCAATTGATCTCAGACATTCTATACATTGTTGTTGACTACTTCTGATGTTACTTCACCCATACAGAAGTCCATATTAGACCTACTGGACATATTTCTGGCAAATTAGTCCTTTGATCATGAACATTCTTTACATATGCATTGACTTAATTTGATGTTACATCAGCCAGACAGTAGTCCATATTTGACCTACTGAACATATTTCTTGGCCAAAGTGTATTCGATATTGAACTTTTTGTATATACTCTGATATTATATCAGCTATACAGTAGTCTATATTTGACCTACTGAACATTTTTCTGTCCCAAGACTCCTTGATTATGAACTTTCTATACATTCTCATTGCCTAACTCTGATGTTACTTCAGCCATACCTCAGCCCATGTTTGACGTACAGAACATATCTCTGGCAAATTAGTCCTCGATCATAAACTTTTTTGTACATACTCATTGATTTCTTCTGATGATACGTCAGCCATAGAGTATTGCATATTTGACCAAATGGACATAATTCTAGCTAAATTACTCGATCTTGAACTTTTCATATATTACTTATTGACTCCTTCTGATGTCACTTCACCCATATGGAAGTCCATATTAGACTTACTGAACATATTTCTGGCAAATTAGTCATTGTTCATGAACTTTCAATACATATTCATCGACTCCTTCTGATTTGTTTTCAGCCATACAAGTCCATTTTAGACCTACTTAAATTTTTTTTCTGTCCAAACAGTTCTCGATCGTGAACTTTCTATATATGCTTATTGCCTCACTCTAATGTTACTTCAGCCATAGAGTATTGCATATTTGACCAAATGGACATATTTCTGGCAAATTTGTCTTTGATTATGAACTTTATATACATACACATTGACTCCTTCTGATTATGCATCTGCCATAGAGTATTGCATATTTGACCCAATGGACATATTTCAGGCCAAAGAGTACTCTATCTTGAACTTTCAATACATATTCATCGACTCCTTCTGATTTGTTTTCAGCCATACAAGTCCATTTTAGACCTACTTAATTTTTTTTCTGTGCAAACAGTCCTCGAACATGAACGTTCTATACATACTCATTGAGTCCATCTGATGTTAGATCAGCCAGAGAATGGTCCATATTTGACCCAATGAACATATTTCTGGCCCAAGAGTACTCGATCTTGACCGTCCTATACATACCCATTGCCTCACTCTGATGTTACTTTAGCCATATATGAACCCATTTTTGACCTACTGAACATATTTCTGGCCAGAGTATTCAATATTGAATTTTTTTATACATACTCGTTGACATCTTCTGATGTCACATCAGCCATACAGTCTTCCACATTTGACCTAATGAACATATTTTTGGCAAATTAGTCCTTGATTATGAACTTTTGATATATACTCATTGACTCCTGATGTTACATCAGACAGAGAGAAATCCATATTTGACCTAAATAACATATTTCTGGCTGAAAAATACTCGATCTTGAACTTTCTTTACATTTTCATCGACTACTTCTGATTTTATTTCATCCATACAGTAGTCCATATTTGACCTACTGAACATGTTTCTGTCCCAAGAGTCCTCGATCATGAACTTTCTATACATACTCATTGACTTCTGATGATACGTCAGCCATAGAGTATTGCAAATTTGACCTAATGGAAATATTTCTGGCCAAACAGTACTCGATCTTGAACTTTTCATTCATTACTTTTGACTCCTTCCGATGTCTCTTCACCCATGCAGAAGTATGGACCTACTGAACATATTTCTGAACATATTTATGGTAAATTAGTCCTCGATTTGGAACATTCTATAGATACTCATTGAGTCCATCTGATGTTAGATCAGCAAGACAGTAGTGCATATTTGTTCTGCTGATCATATTTCAAGCCCAAGAGTACTCGATCTTGACCTTTCTACACATACTTATTGCCTCACTCTGAAGTTACTTCAGGCAAATATGAACCCATTTTTGACCTGCTGAACATATTTCTGGCCAGAGTTTTTGATAATGAATTTTTTTATACAAAATCATTGCCTCCTTCTGATGACACATCAGCCACAGAGTATTGCATATTTGACCTAATGGACATATTTCTGGCTACAGAGTACTCGATCTTGATATTTTTATACAATACTATTGACTCCTCATGTTACTTCACCCATACAGTAGTCCATATTAGACTTACTGAACATATTTTTGGCAAATTAGTCCTCGTTCATGAACTTTCTATACAGACTTGTTGACTCCTTCTGATGTTACATCAGCCAGACAGTAGTCCATATTTGAACAACTAAACATATGTCTGGTCAAAGAGTATTTGATATGAAACCATTTATATACACTCACTGATGCCTTCTGATGTCACATCAGTACTTGATCTTGAACGTTCTATACATACTCTATCACTCCTTCTAATGTTACTTCAGCCATATAGAAGTCCATATTAGACCTACTCAACATATTTCTGACAAATTAGTCCTTTGATCATGAACATTCTTTACATACGCATTGACTTTATCTGATGTTACATCAGCCAGACAGTAGTCCATATTTGACCTACTGAACATATTTCTTGGTCAAAGAGTATTCGATATTGAACTATTTGTATATGCTCATTGAAGCCTTTTGATATTACATCAGCTATACAGTAGTCCATATTTGACCTACAAAATATATCTCAGGCAAATTAGTCCTCGATCATAAACTTTTTTGTACATACTCATTGACTTCTTCTGATGATACGTCAGCCATAGAGTATTGCATATTTGACCAAATGGGCATAATTCTGGACAAAGAGTACTCGATCTTGAACTTTTCATACATTACTATTGACTACTTCTGATGTCACTTCAACAATTCAGAAGTCCATATTAGACCTACTGAACATATTTCTGGCAAATTAGTCCTCGTTCATGAACTTTCTATACAGACTCTTTGACTCCTTCTGATGTTACATCAACCATACAGTAGTCCATATTTGACATAATGAACATATTTCTGGCCAAAGAGTACTCGGTCTTGAACTTTCTATACATACTCATTGAGTCCATCTGATGTTAGATCAGCCAGAGAGTGGTCCATATTTGACCCAGTGAACATATTTCTGGTCCAAGAGTACTCGATCTTGACCTTCCTATACATACTCTTTGCCTCACTCTGATGTTACTATATGAACCCATTTTTGACCTACTGAACATATTTCTGGTCAGAGTATTCGATATTGAATTTTTTATATATACTCATTGACGTCTTCTGATGTCACATCAGCCATACAGTCTTCCACATTTGACCTAATGAACATATTTTTGGCAAATTAGTCCTCGATCATGAACTTTTGATACATACTCATTGACTCCTGATGTTACATCAGACAGAGAGAAATCCATATTTGACCTAAATAACATATTTCTGGCCCAAAAATACTGGATCTTGAACTTTCTTTACATATTCATCAACTACTTCTGATTTTATTTCATCCATAAAGTAGTCCATATTTGACCTACAGAACATGTTTCTGTCCCAAGAGTCCTCGATCATGAACTTTCTATACATTCTCATTGATATCTGATGATACGTCAGCCATAGAATATTGCATATTTGACCTAATGGACATATTTCTGGCTAAAGAGTACTCGATCTTGATATTTTAATACATTACTATTGACTCCTTTTGATGTTACTTCACCCATACAGAAGTCCATATGAGGCGTACTGAACATATTTCTGGCAAATTTGTCCTCGATTATGAACTTTTTATACATACTCATTGATTTCTTCTGATGATATGTCAGCCATAGAGTATTGCATATTTGACCTAATGGACATATTTGTGGCCAAATATTACACGATTTTGAACTTTTCTTTCATTACTATTGACTCCTTCTGATGTCACTTCAACCATACAGAAGTCCATCTTAGACCTACTGAACATATTTCTGGTAAATTTGTCCTCGATTATGAACTTTCTATATATACTCATTGAGTCCATCTGATGTTAGATCAGCCTGAAAATAGTTCATATTTTACCTGCTGAACATATTTCTTGCCCAAGAGTACTCGATCTTGACCTTTCTATACATATTGCCTCACAAGTCCATATTACACCTACTTAACCTTTTTCTGTCCCAAGAGTCTTCGATCATTAACTTTCTATACATAATCATTGTCTCTCTCTAATGTTACTTCAGCCATACATGAGCCCATGTTTGACCTATTGAAAATATTTTTGTCAAATTAATCCTCATTCGTGAACTTTCTATACAGGCTCATTGACTCCTTCTGGTGTTACATCAGCCAGACAGTCCATATTTAAACTACTGAACATATTTATGGCAAAAGAGTACTCGATCTTGAACTTTCGATACAATATTCATTGATTCCTTCTGATTTTATTTCAGCCATACAAGTCCATTTTAGACCTACTTAAAAAAATTTTTGTCCAAACAGCCCCTCGATCATGAACTTTCTGAACATACTCATTGCCTCACTCTGATGTTACTTCAGCCATAGAGTATTGAATATATGACCTAATGGAAATATTTCTGGCCAAAATGTACTTGATCTAGAACTTTTCATACATTACTATTGACTCCTTCTAATGTAAGATCAGCCAGACAGTAGTCCATATTTGACCAACTGAACATATTTCTGGTCAAAGAGTATTTGATATTAAACTTTTTATATAAACTCACTGACGCCTTCTGATGTCACATCAGCCATAATGAACATATTTTTGGCCAATTAGTCCTCGATTCTGCACTTTTTATTCTCCTTCTGATGTAACATTACACTATACACTCTATTTGACCTAGTGAACATGTTTCTGTCTCAAGAGTCCTCGATCATGAACTTTCTATACATACTCGTTCCCTTACCACAGTAACATCACAATGTTACTTCAGCCATACATGAGCTCATGTTTGAAACTATTGAAAATATTTCTGGCATTGCCTCCTTCTGATGACACGTCAGCCACATAGTATTGCATATTTGACCTAACGGTCATATTTCTGGTCAAAGAGTACTCGATGTTGAACTTTTGATACATTACTACTGACTACTTCTGATGTTATTTCACCCATACAGAAAGTCCATATTTGACCTACTAAACATATTTCTGACCTAAGAGGCCTCCATCCTGAACTTCCTATACATACTCATTAACTACTTCTGATGATACGTAAGCCTTTGAGCATTGCATATTTGACCTAATGGACTCATTTCTGGTCAAAGAGTACTCGATCTTGAGCTTCTGATATATTACTTTTGACTCATTCTGATATTACTTCACCCATACAGAAGTCCATATTTGACCTACTGAACATATTTCTGGCAAATTAGTCCTTAATCATGAACTCTCTATACATACTCATTGACTCCTCCTTACAGCAGAGAGACAGTAGTCCATATTAGATCTACTTAATTTGTTTCTGTCTCAAGAGTCCTCGATCATGAAATTTATATACATACTTATTGCCTCACTCTAATGACAAGTCAGCCATAGATTATTGCACATTTGACCTAATGGACATATTTCTGGCCTAAGAATACTCGATAATGTTCTTTCAAAGATCGCATTGCCTAACTCTGTACATAAGCCCATCTCAAACTTTCAAAAAAATAAAAAATTCACATTGACTCCTTTTGATTTTATTTCAGCCATACAGAAGTCCATACTTCTTTTTTTTTTGTCCAAAGAATCCTCAGTCATGAACTTTCTATACATATTCATTGCCTCACTCTGATTTCACTTCAGCTATATATGAGCCCAGAAACAGGACCTACTGAACATATTTCTGGCCAAAGGGTTCTCAATCTCACACATTCTATACATAGCTTTTGAAACCCATTAATGCCCATAATAGACCTGCAGAACATATTTCTAGGAAATTAGTCCTCAATCATGAACTTATATACGCTTTGATGTCTTCTGATGTCACATCAGCCAAATAAAAGTCCATATTTGACGTCCTGAACATATTTCTGAAACACGAGTCCTGGAAGATGAACTTTCTATATAGAATCAATGACTGCTTATAATGTTGCATCAGACAGGACAGTATGTCAAATATGGACTTCCATATGGCTGAGGTGACATCAGAAGGCATGAACGAGTATATATAAAAATTTCAATATTGAATACTCTTTGGCTTGACATATGATCAGAAGATGTTAATGAGTATGCATAAAAAGTTCATGATTGAGCACTAATTTGCCAGAAATATGTTCATTAGGACAAACATGGACTACTGTATGGCTGATGTGACATCAGAAAGCATCAATGAGTACATATAAAAAATTCAATATCGAATACTTTTTTGCCAGAAGTATGTTCAGTCGGTCAAATTTGGACTACTGTCTGGCTGATCTAACATCATATGGAGTCAATGAATAAAGTATAGAACGTTCATGATCGAGGACTAATTTACCAGAAATATGTTTGCAGGGTCTAACATGGACTTCTGTATTGGCAAAGTAACATCAGATGGAGTCAATAGTAATATATGAAGAGTTCAAGATCAAGTACACTTTGGCCAGAATTATGTCCATTAGGTCAAATATGCAATACTCTATGGCTGAAGTAAGATCAGAGTGAGGCAATGAGTATGAATAGAAAATTATGATCGAGGACTCTTGAGACATAAAAAATTTAAGTAGGTCACATATGGACTTCTGTATGGCTGAAATAAAATCAGGAGTCAAAGAGTCTGAATAGAAAGTTCATGATTGAGGACTCTTGGGTCAGATATATGTTCAGTAGGTCAAATATGGACAACTGTCTGTCTAATTTAACATCAGATGGATTCAATGAGTCTGTACATAAAGTTTATATTTGAGGACTCTTGGGTCAAAAATATGTTCAGTAATTCAAATATGGACTTCTATATAGCTTATTTGACATCAGAAGACGTCAATGAGTATATATAAAAAGTTCAATATTGTATACTTTTTGGCCAGAAATATATCCATTAGGTCAAATATGCAACACTGTATGGCTCAAGTAACATCAGCAATGAGTATGTATAGAAAGTTCATAATCGAGGACCCTTGGGACAGAAATATGTTCAGTAGGTCAAATATGGACTATTGTCTGGCTGATGTAACATCAGATAAAGGCAGTGATTATGTAAAGAAATTTCCAGACTAATTTTCCAGAAATACATTCAATAGGTCTAATATGGACTTCTGTATGGCTGAAGTAACATTACAAGGAGTCAATGAGTATGTTCATAAATTCCGAGGTCAATTGCTCGCCCAAGAGTATTCCATGTTTGTCCTAATGAACATGTTTCTGGAGTCAATGAGTGTTCATAAATTCCAAGGTCAATTGCTCGCCCAAGAGCAATTGACTTCGGAATTTATGAACATACTCATTGACTCCAGAAACATGTTCATTAGGACAAACATGGAATACTGTTTTAATTACTGAATAATTTGCCAGAAATATGTTCAGTTGGTCTAATATGGACTTCTGTATGGACTTCTGTATGGACTTCTAATATGGACTTCTGTATGGTCAAATATGTATAGCTGACTTAAAATCAGGAGTCAATCAGTCTGAATAGAAAGTTCATGATCGAGGACTCTTGGGTCAGAAATATGTTTAGTAGGTCAAAATGGACTTCTGTGTAGCTGATGTAATATCAGAAGGTGTTCATGAGTATGTATAAAATGTTCAATATCGAATACTCTTTGGCCATAAATATGTTCAGTAGGTCAAATATGGACTTCTGCATGGCTGAAGTAACATTAGAAGTAGTCAATATGTATTTATAGAATGTCCAAGATCAAGTGCTCTTGGGCCAAAAATATATTTATTAGGTCAAATATGGACTACTCTATCGGGAGTCAATGAGTCTAAATAGAAAGTTTATATTTAAGGACTCTTGGCTCAGAAATATGTTCAGTAGTTTAAATATGGACTTCTATATGGCTGATATGAAATCAGAAGGCTTCAGTGAGTACATATAAAATGTTCAAAATTGAAAACTCTTTGGCCAGAAATTTGTTAATCATGTCATATATGGACCATTGTCTGGCTGATGTAACATCAGATAAAGTCAATGCGTATGTTTAAAAAATTCATAATCGAGGACTAATTTGCCAGAAATATGTTCAGTTGGTCTAATACAGACTTCTCTATAAGTGAAGTAACATTACAAGGAGTCAATGAGTACATATAAAAATTCCGAGATCAATTGCTCTTGGGCTAGAAATATGTTCATTAGGACAAACATGGACTACTGTATGGCTGATGTGACATCATAAGGCATCAATGAGTATATATATATATATGAAAAATTAATATATCGAATACTCTTTGGTAAAAAATATGTTCGGTCGGTCAAATATAAACTAATCAGATGAATGGCAGAAGTAATAAGTTATAAAGTTATAAAGTAAGAAGTTATAAAGTCCAAGATCAAGTGTTCTTGAGCCAGAAATATGTTCATTGGGTCAAATATGGACTACTGTATGGCTGATGTGACATCATAAGGCATCAATGAGTATATATATATATATATATATATATATATATATATATGAAAAATTAATATATCGAATACTCTTTGTTAAAAAATATGTTCGGTCGGTCAAATATAAACTAATCAGATAAAGGCAACAATTATGTATAGAAATTTCATGATCGAGGACTAAATTGCCAGAAATATGTTCAGTAGGTCTAATATGGACTACTGTATGGCAGAAGTAACATTAGAATGATTCAATTAATATGTATATAAAGTCCAAGATCAAGTGTTCTTGAGCCAAAAATATGTTCATTGGGTCAAATATGGACTACTATCTGGCTGATTTGACATCAGATGAAGTCTATATGTATAGAACGTCCATGATCGAGTAGAACTAATTTGCCAGAAATATGTTCATTACGTCTAATAATAATAACTGTTGGGACAGAAAAAATTTAAAATGATCTGATATGGACAGAAGATGAATATGGAGATATGGATCTGATATGTCTGGCAAAAATAAAATCAGGAGTCAATGAGTATGTATAGGAAGTTCAAGATTGAGAACTCGGGCCATTGAGTACTCATTGCTTCAAATATGGATATAACATCAGATGAAGTCTATGAGTAAATATAGAAAGTTCATGATAGAGGAGAACTTATTTGCCAGAATTAAGTCCATTATATCTAATATGGATGACTATCTGACTAATGTTACTTCAGATGAAGTCAATTAATATGTAGAGAAAGTTCAGGATCGAGCACTCTTTGAAATTTCATGATCGAGGACTAATTTGCCAGAAATACATTCAGTAGGTCTACTATGGACTTCTGTATGGCTGAAGTAACATTACAAGGATTCAGTGAGTATGTATAGAAAGTCAAAGATCAATTGCTCTTGGGCCAGAAATATGTTCGTTAGGACAAACATGGACTACTGTATGGCTGATCTAACATCAGACGTACTCAAATGAGTAAGTTTAGAACGTTCATGATCGAGGTCTAATTTACCAGAAATATGTTCAGAGGGTCTAATATGGATTGCTGTATGGGTGAAGTAACATCAGAAGGAGTTAATGGTAATGTATGAAAAGTTCAAGATCGAGTAGTCTTTGGCCAGAATTATGTCCAGTTGGTCAAATATGCAATACTGTATGGCTCAAATAACATCAGAGTGAGGCAATGAGTATGTATATAAAGTTCATGCTCGAGGACCCATGGGACAGAAATATGTTCAGTAGGTCAAATATGGACTACTCTCTGGCTGATGTTAGATTAGAAGGAGTCAATGAATATGTATAGAAAGTCCAAGATCAAGTGTTCTTGAGCCAGAAGTATGTTCATTGGTTCAAATGTAGTACTATCTGGCTGATCTGACATCAGATGAAGTCTGTAAGTATGTTATAGAAGTTTCATTATCGAGGAGAACTAATTTGCCAGAAATATGTTCAGTAGTGCAGAAATATGTTCAAATATGGGCTCATGTATGGCTGAAGTAACATCAGAGTGAGTCAATGAGTATGTATAGAAAGTTCATGCTAGTGGACCCTTGGGACAAAAATATGTTTAGTAGATCAAATATAGACTACTGTCTGGCTGATGTAACATTAGAAGGAGTCAATGAATATGTATAGAAAGTTCAAGATCGAAGACTTCTGGGTCAGAAATATGTTAATTAGGTCAAATAAGGACTTCTGTAAGGCTAATGTGACATCAGAAGGCGTCAACAACTATGTATAGAAAGTTCATGATCAAGGACGAATTTGCCAGAAATATGTTTATTAGTAGGTCTAATACGAACTATTGTATGTCTGAAAGTAACATCAAAAGGAATCATTGAGTATGTATTGAAAGTTCAAGATCGAGTACTCTTTGGCCAGAAATATGTCCATTAGGTCAAATATGCAATACTCTTTGGCTGAAGTATAATAAGTCAATGAGTATGTATAAAAATATCATGATCGAGGACTAATTTGCGAGAAATATGTTCTGTAGGTTAAATATGAGCTCATGTATTGCTAAAGTAACATCATCTTGACTTACAGTGAGTATGTAGAGAAAGTTCATGATTATGGTCTCTTGTGTCAGAAATTTGTTCATTAGGTCAAATATGGACTTCTGTATAGCTCATGTAATATCAGAAGCTGTCGATGTGTATGTATAAAAAGTTCAATATCGAATACTCTTTGGCCAGAAATATGTACGGTAGGTCAATTATGGACTAATTGTCTAGCTGATGTAACATCGATAAATGCACTGATTATGTATAGAAATTTCATGATGGAGGACTAATTTTCCAGAAATACGTTCAGTAGGTCTAATCTGGACTTCTGTATGGCGGAAGTAATATTAGAAGGAGTCAATAAGATCAAGTGCTCTTGGGCTAGAAACATGTTTATTAGGTCAAATATGGACTAATGCATGGGTAATGTGACATCAGAAAGTACTCTTTGGCAAAAAATATGTTCGGTCGGTCAAAATATACTATCTTGCTGATCTAATGATTATGTATAGAAAGTTCATTATAGAGAACTATTTCGGCAGATATATGTTCAGTAGGTCTTAATATGTACTTCTGTATAGGTGAAGTAACATCAGACGGAGTCAATAGTAATGTATAAAATGTTCAAAATCGAGTACTCTTTGGTCAGATATATGTCCGCTTTGTCAAATATGGAATTTTCTATGGCTGATGTATCATCAGAAGGAGTCAATGAATATGTCTTAAAAGTTCATGATCGAGGAGTAATTTTCCAGAAATATGTTCTATCATGGGCTCGTTTACGGCTGAAGCAACATCAGAGAGAGGCAAAGAGTTTGTATAGAAAGTTCATGATCGAGGATTCATGGGACAGCAAAAATTAAGTAGGTGAGAACCATGCATGGACTTCTCTATGACTGACATACATGTATGTATTAACTTTTTCCGTTGTGCATTTAAATATCACATACAATATTGTTACTGCATTGCATACAAGAACTAACTCATTCCTTTGTGCATTGAAAAGATAACACATAACATTTGTGCATTGCATTATCTTAATCCATTGTGGAGTGAAGAGCTGCAGGTGCTGTTGCACTGCATTACATACAAGAACTAAATTGACATAAAATAACTCATTTCGTTGTGCATTAAAGAGGTAACATATATGTTCTGATGCAATGCAAGGATTACAAGAACTACATATAAGCTATAAACTGTTTCCTTGTATTGTATATTAATAACGAAATGCAATGAATGTACGAAATTATTAAGTTGTGCAATGAAGAGATAACATATATATCTACACGATCTAACTTAACCGGATTGTGCAGTGAAGAGATACACACAGCCGATGATGCATTGCTTTTTATATAAGAACTAACTCATTTCGTTTGTGCATTGAAGATAGTTATTCTGTTGTGCATTAAAGATGTAACACATATGTGCTGTTGCATTGCAATGCATACAAGAAATATCATGTACGCACTGTGTTCTTGCTTTGTATACAATAACTAATTTATTTCTTATGCCACGAAGCAATAACACATAACGTGGTGTTGCAATGAATGAACTAACTCATCCTTTGTTCATTGAAGAGATAACAGGCGTGGCTGCATTACCATAAATACAAGACCTAACAGTATGCACTGTTTCCAAACAACCAAAAAGTAACACATATGTGCCGTTGCATTACAATTCATAAAAGAATCCTTTATACAGTGATGAATAACATATAACACAGGTGCTGTTGCACTGCGTTGTATACAGGAACTAACTCGTTCCTTCGTGCATTGAAGGATACACAACATTTGTGGTGTTGCAATGAAATGAACTAAATCAACCGTTGAATTATGCATTGCATGCATTTAAGAGATAACACGCGTGGTTGCATTGTCATGAATACAAGACCTAACAGTATGCACTATTTTCTTGCATTGTATACAAAAACGTTGTGCATTGAACAGATAACACAACACGGGTGCTGTTGTACTGCATTACATACAAGAACTAAAATGAAAACGTATTGAAGCTCATCTCTTGTATACAACTCAATGTATACAAGAACTAACATATACCGTTATGCATTGAAGAGATAAAACACAAAATATGTGCTTTTGCATTGCATACACGATCTAACATTAATACGTTGTACAGTTAAGAGCTACATATTAGGTGTGCACTATTTCTTTTTTATTCTTTACAAGAACTAACTTGTTCCGTTGTGCACTGAAGAGAAAACACATAACACGTGCTGTTGCATTGCATTCAAGCTCTTAATTATTCCGCTGTGTATTGAAGAATAATACATATGTTATGCTCTATTCCATTGCATTGCCAAAAAGAACTAAATCATTCCGTTATGCATTGAAGAGATAACGCATAACACATGTGCATTGCATTGCATTAACTTATTCCGTTTTGCAGTGAATAGATAACACATGACAGGTGCTGTTGCACTGCATTGCATACAAAACATTAACTCTTTCCTTGCATTTCTCCTTTCCTGCATTAAGGAGAAAAACAAATAATATATGCTGTTGAATTGCAATAAATACAAGAAGTCTCTGTTTCATTGCATTGCATACAAGAGTTAACTTATTACGCTGTGCATAGAAGAAATTACGTGCTGCTATGAACTAAAATGTTACATATAAGAACTAAAATGACATTAGTTGTGCATTAAAGAGGTAACACATATGTTCTGTTGCATTCATATAAGCAATGCATTGTTTCCTTTTATTGTATAAAAGAACAACGAAATGCAATGAATGTAAGAAATTATTCATTTGTGCACTGAAGAGAAAACACATACGATCTAACTTCACTTGCAGTGAAGAGATACACAACACAGGTGATGGTAATGATAACTCTTTCCTTTGTGCATTAAAAAGTAAACACAAATCATATATGCTGTTGCATTGCAAAAAACACAAGAACTAACTGTTTCATTGAAATGTATACAAGAACTGCATAGGTTATGCATTGAAGAGATAAAACATGACAGGTGTTTGTTGCACTGCATTGCATACAAGAACTAACTCTTTCCTTTCCGCATTGAAAAGAAAACAAACCATATTATGCTGTTGTACTGCAATAAATACAATAACTATTTCATTGCTTTGCATACAATAAATAACATTACGTTGTTCATAGAAGAAATTAATATAACAAGTGATGTTGCATTGAAATGCATACAACAACTATATAATGTAAGTTATGCACTGTTTCCTAGCAATGTATGCAAGAACTAACTTATTCCTTAGGCAATGAAGAGATAACAGGCGTGGTTCCGCTGCCATGAATACAAGACCTAACAGTAAGAACTATTTCCTTGCATTATATACAAAATCTAACTTATTCCGTTGTGCAATGAACAGATAACACATAACACGGGTGCTGCTGCACTGCATTACATACAAGAACTAAAAATGACAACATATTTCGTTTGGCATTAAAGAGGTAACACATATGTTCTGTTGCATTGCAGGTAAGCTTATGCACTGTTTCCTTGTATTGTTTAAAAGAACAACGAAATGCAATGAATATAAGAAATGAATCATTCTGCACTGAAGAGATAACAGACATATATATCTACACGATCTAACTTAATCCAATGTGCAGTGAAGAGATACACAATACAGGTGCTGGTGCATTGCACTGTATACAAGAACTAACTTAATCCGGTGAGGTAAAGATATAACGCATATATTCTGTTGAATTGCATTGCATTCAATATGTTAACTAACTTATTAACGTATTCGGTTTTGCATTATATGCACCATTTTTTTGTATTGTATACAAAGAAAAATAACTTTTTCCTTTGTGCAATGAAGAGATAACATAACACGGGTGCTGTTGCACTTGCATTACACACAAGAAATAAAATGACAATATATTTCGTTGTGCATCTATTGCATTGCAGGTAAGCTTATGCACTGTTTCCTTGTATTGTTTAAAGGACAACGAAATGCAATAAATGTAAGAAATTAATCATTCTTTATGCACTGAAGAGATAAAACATTTCTAACTTAACCCGATGTGCAATGAAGCGATAGACAACACAGGTGCTGGTACAATGCATTGTAAAAAAGAAACTCATCCCGTTATGAATAGAAACGATAACACATATGTCCTGTTGCAATGTAATACATACAATAACTAAATCATTTCGTTTGTGCATTGAAGAAATAACATATGTGCATACCATTTCGTACACGATCTAACTTAATCCGTTGTGCAGTGATGCAGGGATGCACTGTTTCATTGCATTGTATACAAGAACTAACTTATTTTGTTGTGCATTGTTCAGTTAACACATAAAACAGGTGCTGTTGAACTGTACAAGCATACAAAAACATTCATTTGTAGAGAAAAAATAACGTGCTGTTGCATTGCAATAAAACAATAACTATTTAATTTCGTTCTGTTGCATTGCAATGCATACAAGAAGTAACATATACACCTTGCATTGTATACAAGAACTAACTTATTCCGTTATGCAATGAAGAACAAACACATAACATTGCTACTGTTGCGTTGCAATGCATGGTAAGAACTAAAACATTTCTTGTAAAATGACGTACAATATGTGAATTACATTACATACGTGCACGTTCATGCATTGCATCACATACACTTAAACCCGTTGTGCAGTGAAGAGATACACAGTCATACACAACATATGTGCTGTTTTATTGCATTGTATAATAGATCTAACTTATTCCTTTATGCATGGAAAAGATACTACACATGCTGTTGCACTGCAATTAATTCAATAACTAACTCATTTCGTTTGTGCATTGAAGAGATAACATATATGCGCCGTTGCATTGCAATGCATAAAAGACTACATTATAAGGTATAAGCTGTTTCATTACATTGTATACAAGAACCAACTTATTACGTTCTGCAATGAAAAGATAATACAAAACATATACATACGTGCATTGCAATTAAACAATAACTATTTCATTTCGTTCTGTTGCTTTGCAATGCATACAAGAAATAACATATACACTTTGCATTGTATACAAGAATTAACTAACTAACCGTTATGCAATGAAAACCGAATACATAATATTGCTGCTGTTTGCGTTGCAATGCATTTAAGAACTAACCAATTTCTTGTAAACTGACGTACAATTTGCGCATTTATATATATTGCAATTAATTCAGTAACTAACTCATTTCGTTTGTGCATTGAAGAGATAACATTGTGCTATTGCAATGCATGAAAGATCTAACTCTTTCCGTTGTGCAATAAAGAGGTAACATATGCGCCGTTGAATTGCAATGCATAAAAGACTACATATAAGGTATGCGCTATTTCATTACATTGTATACAAGAACCAACTTTTACGTTATGCAATGAACAGATAATACATACCATATGTGCTGTTTCAATGCAATAAATACAATAAATAACTCATTTCATTTGTGTATAGAAGATATATTCCGTTGTGCACTGAAGAACAGCATAAAAGGCATGCGCTTTTTCATGGCAATACACACAAGAATTAATTTTTCCATGTTTGACATCATTAACATATTTCTGAACTAAGAGTATTCGATCTTTCAATACATACTCGTTGACTCCTAATGTTACATCAGCAGTACAGGTCCATTTTAACTAAGTGAACAAATCAGGTAAAAGATTCCTCGATCATACACTTTCAAAATAGACTCATTGACTCTTTTTAATGTTACATTAGCCATATAGAACTCCATATTTGAATTAATGAACATAATTCTGGCCAAAGAGTACTCGATCTCGAACTTTTTATACATTATCATTGACTCCGTCTGATGTTACTTCACCCAAAGAGAAGTCCATATTAGAACTAGTGAACATATTTCTGGTAAATTAGTCCTCTGTTATTAACTCCTTCTGATGTTACATCAGACAGACAGTAGTCCATATTTGACCAAATGAACATATTTCTAGCCCATGAGTATGTCTTTCTATACATACTCATTGATGACTAATGATCTTATTTCAGCCATACAGAAGTCTATATTACACCTAATGAACATATTTCTGGATAAAAAGCACATGATCTTGAACTTTCTAAACATACTCATTGACTTCAGATTTTATTTCACCCATAAAGAAGTCCATATTAGACCAACTTAAATTTTTCTTTCCCAACAGTTCTCGATCATGAACTTGGTATACATACTCATTGCCTCACTCTAATGTTACTTCAGCCATAGAAGAGCCCATGATTGACCTGCTGAACAAATTTCTAGCAAATTAGTCCTCGATCAAGAACTCTTTATACATACTCATTGATTCCTTATGATTATATGTCATCCTTAGAATATTCCAAGTTTGACCTAATGGCCAAAGAGTACTCGATCTTGAACTTCTTAATGCAGACTTCTGATGTTACTTCACACATGCAGAAGTCCATATTAAAACATACTGAATATATTTCTTGGCAAATTAGTCCTCGATCATAAACTTTCTATACAAACTCATTGACTCCTTCTGATGTTACATCAGCCAGAGAGTAGTCCATAATTGTCACAATGAACATATTTCTGGCCCAAGAGTACTCGTTCTTGAACTTTCTATATATACTTATTGAGTCATTCATGTTACTTCAGCCAAACTAGAGTCCATGTTTGACCTACGGAGCATATTTCTGGCAAATTTGTCTTCGATTATAGATCTGCCATAGATTTTAGCATATTTGACCTAATGAACATATTTCTGGCAAAAGGGTACTCGATCTTGAACTTTGAGTACATTTTCATTGACTCCTTCTGAGTTTATTTCAGCCATACAAGTCCATTTTAGACCTACTTAAAAAAATATTCTGTCCAAACAGTCCTCGATCGCGAACTTTCTATATATGCTTATATATGCTTTCTATATAGAAATATATATGCTTAACAACTCTGATGTTACTTCAGCCATAGAGTATTGCATATTTGACCTAATGGAAATTTTTTTTGCCAAAAAGTACTTGATCTTGAACTTTTTATACATTACTGTTGACTCCTTCTGATGTAAGATCAGCCAGACAGTAGTCCATATTTAACCAACTAAACATATTTCTGGTCAAAGAGTATTTGATATTAAACCATTTATATATACTCACTGACGCCTTCTGAAGTCACATCAGCCATACAGAAGATCATATTTGACCTAATGAAAATAGTTCTGGCCAAAGAGCACTTGATCTTCAACATTCTATACATACTCTATCACTCCTTCTAATGTTACTTCAGCCATATAGAAGTCCATATTAGACCTACTGAACATATTTCTGGCAAATTAGTCCTTTGATCATGAACACTCTTTACATACCCATTGATGTTATTTGATGTTACATCACCCAGACAGTAGTTCATATTTGACCTACTGAACATATTTCTTGGCCAAAGTGTATTCGAAATTGAACCTTTTGTTTATACTCATTGAAGCCTTCTGATATTACATCAGCTATACAATAGTCTATATTTGACCTACTGAACATGTTTCTGTCCCAAGAGTCCTCGATCATGAAATTTCTATACATACTCATTGACTTCTGATGATACGTCAGAAATGGAGTATTGCACATTTGACATAATGGAAATATTTCTGGCCAAACAGTACTCGATCTTGAACTTTTCATTCATTACTTTTGACTCCTTCTCTTGTCACTTCACTCATACAGAAGTATGGACCTACTGAGCATATTTCTGAAAATATTTATGGTAAATTAGTCCTCGATTTTGGACATTCTGTAGATACTCATTGAGTCCATTTGATTTTGGATCAGCAAGACAGTAGTCCATATTTGTCCTGCTGAATATGTTTTTTTCCCAAGAGTTCTCGATCTTGACTTTTCTATACATACTTATTACCTCACTCTGAAGTTACTTCAGCCATATATAAACCCATTTTTGACCTGCTGAACATATTTCTGGCCAGAGTTTTTGATAATTAATTTTTTTATACAAACTCATTGCCTCCTTCTGATGACACATCAGCCATACAGAAGTCCATATTAGACTTACTGAACATATTTCTGGCAAATTAGTCCTCTTTCAAGAACTTTCTATACAGACTCTTTGACTCCTTCTGATGTTACATCAACCATACAGAAGTCCATATTTGAAATTATGAACATATTTCTGGCCCAAGAGTACTTGTTCATGAACTTTCTAATATACTCATTGAGTCCTTCATGTCACTTCCGCCAAACACGAGTCCACGTTTGACCTACGGAACATATTTCTGGCAAATTTGTCCTCAATTATGAACTTTTTATTCATACACATTGACTCTTTCTGATTATACATCTGCCATAGAGTATTGCATATTTGACCTAATGGACATATTTCAGGCCAAAAGAGTACTCGATCTTAAACTTACAAAACATATTCATTGCTTCCATCTGAGTTAATTTCAGCCATACAGAAGTCCATTTTAGACCTACTTAAATTTTTTTTCTGTCCAAACAGTCCTCGATCATACTCATTGAGTCCATCTGATGTTATATCAGCCAGAGAGTGGTCCATATTTGACACAGTGAACATATTTCTGGCCCAAGAGTACTTGATCTTGACCTACCTATACATACTCATTGCCTCACTCTGATGTTACTTCAGCCATATATGAACACATTTTTGTCCTACTGAACATATTTCTGGCCAGAGTATTCGATCTTGAATTTTTCAGCCATACAGTCTTCCATATTTGACCTAATGAACATATCTTTGGCAAATTAGTCCTCGATCATGAACTTTTTATACATACTCATTGACTCCTGATGTTACATCACACAGAGAGAAATCCATATTTGACCTAAATAACATATTTCTGGCAAAAGTATGAGTATGGCAATGAGTATGTATAGAAAATTTATGATTGAGGACTCTTGAGACAAAAAATTTAAGTAGGTCACATATGGACTTCTGTATGGCTGAAATAAAATCAGGAGTCAATGAGTCTGAATAGAAAGTTCATGATTGAGATCTCTTGGGTCAGATTTATGTTCAGTAGGTCAAACATGGACTATTGTCTGGCTGATGTAACATCAGATAAAGGCAATGAATATGTGTAGAAATTTCCAGACTAATTTTCCAGAAATACGTTCAGTAGGTCTAATATGGACTTCTGTATGGCTGAAGTAACATTACAAGGAGTCAATGAGTATATACAGAAAGGCCAAGGTCAATTGCTCTTGGGCCAGAAACATGTTCATTAGAACAAACATGGACTACTGTATGACTAATTTGCCAGAAATATGTTCAGTTGGTCTAATATGGTCTTCTGTATGGACTTCTAATATGGACTTCTGTATGGTCAAATATGGACTTCTGTATAGCTGACACAAAATCAGAAGGAGTAAATCAGTCTGAATAGAAAGTTCATGATCGAGGACTCTTGGGTCAGAAATATGTTTAGTAGGTCAAATATGGACTTCTGTATAGCTGATGTAATATCAGAGGGTGTCGATGAGTATGTAAGATTGAAAATATCTAAAGATATTTTAAAATGAACAAAGACATTAGCTTTACTGTTTCAACCCACTCTCTTTTGCTACACGGGCCATTTGGAAGGCACAAAGGTGTTGAAGGTGATCAAGGCCTGTAGGACAAAATGTATATACATCGGGGGTCTACAAATTGTCACACCTTTATTATAGTGGGGGAAGTTTTAATCTTCTGACTGGTCAATTTGAATGTCTCACATTTGGGTTTCAGTCACATGGTCAAGGAAGGGATAAAAGAAGATTGTAACTGTTGCTCTGGCTCTTGGATTCTTGGCTTTTCTTGGGCCCTCTCTGGCCCTCTCTCTCGCTCTTTCTCTCTCTCTTTAACTATCTCTCAGGTAAGTTTTTACATACATGCTGGGTATGATTAATGGTATATGATTTTATCACATCTATTTTGTAATTATTTTAAGTGTAACCGTAATCAGATATTGTCATTAAACCCTTTCTATTACAAATGATGTTGCTAACTAGTTTTGATTTAGTATTAACATTAATGTGCTCCCTATTGCAATACAATATTGTCACACTATAGCAACGCTCTCCCACATATTTTGCTATTATAACTGCGCTTATTTCCGTCGTTGGTGTAAGTTGCAGTGGGTGGTAATAGACAAGAAATGTACGGTTTTCTACCATCTTGCTGATAACGTTTCTTTAGTCGCTCGGCAACCCTACAGCCTGAACCCCTGTAGGCAGTCCAAACATACAAGTATGTATAAAAAGTTCAATATCGAATACTCTGGCCAGAAATATGTTCAGTAGGTCAAATATGGACTTCTGTATGGCCGAAGTAACATTAGAAGTAGTCAATATGTATTTATAGAATGTCCAAGATCAAGTGCTCTTGGGCCAGAAATATGTTTATTAGGTCAAATATGGACTACTGTATCAGAAGGAGTCAATGAGTCTGAATAGAAAGTTTATATTTAAGGACTCTTGGGTCAGAAATATGTTCAGTAGGTTAAATATGGACTTCTATATGGCTGATGTGACATCAGAAGGTTCAATGAGTACATATAAAATGTTCAAAATCGACAACTCTTTGGCCAGAAATTTGTTAATTATGTCATATATGGACCATTGTCTGGCTGATGTAACATCAGATAAACAACGAGTATGTTTAAAAAATTCATAATCGAGGACTAATTTGCCAGAAACATGTTCAGTTGATCTAATATGGACTTATGTATGGCTGAAATAACATTACAAGGAGTCATTGAGTACATATAAAAATTCCGAGATCAATCGCTCTTGTGCTAGAAATATGTTCATTAGGACAAACATGGACTACTGTATGGCTGATGTGACATCAGAAGGCATCAATGAGTATATATATATATATATATACTATATATACTCTTTGGTAAAAAATATGTCCGGTCGGTCAAATATAAACTACTCTCTGGCTGATCTAACATCAGATAAAGGCAACAATTATGTATAGAAATTTCATGATCGAGGACTAAATTGCCAGAAATATGTTCAGTAGGTCTAATATGGACTTCTGTATGGCAGAAGTAACATTAGAAGGAGTCAATGAGTATATATAGATAGTTCATGACCAAGGACTCTTGGGTCAGAAATATGTTCAGTAGGTCAAATATGGACTACTGTCTGGCTGATTTAACATCAGATGAAGGCAATGAGTATGTTTAGAAATTTCATGATCAAGGACTAATTTACCAGAAATATGTTCAGTAGGTCTAAAATGGACTTCTGTATGGCAGAAGTAACGTTAGAAGGAGTCAATTAATAGGTATAGAAAGCCCAAGATCAAGTGTTCTTGAGCCAGAAATATGTTCAATGGGTCAAATATGGACTACTATCTGGTTGATTTGACATCAGATGAAGTCTATGAGTAAGTATAGAAAGTTCATTATCGAGGAGAACTTATTTGCCAGAATTCAGTCCATTATATCTAATATGGATGACTGTCTGACTAATGTAACTTCAAATGAAGTCAATTAATATGTATAGAAAGTTCATGAACGAGTACTCTTTGACCAGAAGTATGTCCATTAGGTCAAATATGCAATACACTATGTCTGACATATCATCAGAAGGAGTCAAAGTGTATGTATAGAAAATTCATGATCGAGGACACTTGGAACATAAAAAATTTAAGTAGGTCAAATGTGGATTTCTGTATGGCTGAAATAAAATCAGATGGAGTTAATGAGTCTGTATATAAAGTTCATATTTGAGGACTCTTGGGTCAGAAATATGTTCAGTAGGTCAAATATGGACTATTGTCTGGCCGATGTAACATCAGATAAAGATGTATAGAAATTTTATGATGGAGGACTAATTTGCAGAAATACATTCAGTCTGTCTACTTGGACTTCTGTATGGCTGAAGTAACATTACAAGGAGTCAATGAGTATGTATAGAAAGTCAAAGATCAATTGCTCTTGGGCCAGAAATATGTTCATTAGGACAAAACATGGACTACTGTATGGCTGATGTGACATCAGAAGGCATCAATGAGAATATATAAAAAAATTTTATATTGAGTACTCTTTGGCAGACGCATGTTCAGCTGGTCAAATATGGACTACTGTCTGGCTGATCTAACATGTCTAACATCTAACAATAATGAGTAATTATAGAACGTTCATGATCGAGGTCTAATTTACCAGAAATATGTTCAGAGGGTCTAAAATGGATTTCTGTATGGCTTAAATAACATCAGAGTGGGGCAATGAGTCTGAATAGAATGTTCATGATCGAGGACTCTTGGGTCAGAAATATGTTCAGTAGGTCAAATATGGACTACTGTCTGGCTGATGTAATATTAGACGGAGTCAATGAATATGTATATAAAGTCCAAGATCAAGCGTTCTTGAACCAGAAGTATGCTCATTGGTTCAAATGTAGTACTATCTGAATGAACTGACATCAGATGAAGTCTATAAGTATGTATAGAAAGTTCATGATCGAGGAGAACTAATTTGCCAGAAATATGTTCAGTAGTGTAGAATTATGTTCAAATATGGGCTCATGAATGGCTGAAGTAACATCAGAGTGAGTCAATGAGTATGTATAGAAATTTCATGATTAAGGACTGTTGGGACAGAAAAATGTTCATTAGGTCAAATATGGACTTTTATAAGGCTAAGTGACATCAGAAGGCGTCAACGACGCAAATTCATTCATGATCAAGGACGAATTTGCAAGAAATATGTTCTGTAGGTTAAGTATGAGCTCATGTATGGCTAAAGTAACATCATCTTGACTCAATGAGTATGTATAAAAAATTCATGATTATGTTCTCGTGTCAGAACTTTGTTCATTAGGTCAAATATGGACTTCTGTATAGCTCATGTAATATCAGAAGCTGTCGATGAGTATGTATAAAAAGTTCAATAACGAATACTCTTTGGCCAGAAATTAATATGTTCGTTAGGTCAAATATGGACAAATTGTCTGGTTGATGTAACATCGATAAAGGCACTGGTTATGTATAGAAATTTCATGATCGAGGACTAATTTTCCAGAAATACATTCAGAAGGTCTAATCTGGACTTCTGTATGGCTGAAGTAACATTAGAAGGAGTCAATAAGTATTAATAGATCAAGTGCTGGACCACTGTATGGGTCATGTGACATCAGAAAGCAGCAATGACTAAATATAAAAAATTCAATATCGAAAAATCTTTGGCAAAAAATATGTTCGGTCGGTCAAAGTATCCTACTCTCTTGCTGATCTAACATCAGATGGAGTCAATGATTATGTATAGAAAGTTCTTGATAGAGAACTATTTCGGCAGATATATGTTCAGTAGGTCTTAATATGTACTTCTCTATAGGTGAAGTAACATCAGATGGAGTCAATAGTAATGTAATAAAATGTTCAAAATCGAGTACTCTTTGGTCAGTTATTTGTCCGCTTTGTCAAATAAGCATTTTTCTATGGCTGATGTATCATCAGAAGTTCATGATCGAGGAGTAATTTGCCAGAAACGTGTTATATTATGGGCTCGTTTACGGCTGAAGCAACATCAGAGAGAGGCAATGAGTTTGTTATAGAAAGTTCATGATCGAGGATTCTTGGGACAGCAAAAATTAAGTAGGTATATTATGGACTTCTCTTTGACTGACATACATGTATGTATTAACTTTTTCCGTTGTGCATTTAAATGATATCACATACAATATTGTTACTGCATTGCATACAAGAACTAACTCATTTCTTTGTGCATTGATAACATAACACATAACATTTGTGCATTGCATTATCTTAATTCATTGTGGAGTGAAGAGCTGACACAGGTGCTGTTGCACTGCATTACATACAAGAACTAAACTGACCTAAAATAACTAATTTCGTTGTGCATTAAAGAGGTAACATATATGTTCTGTTGCAATGCAACGAATACAAGAACTACATATAAGCTATAAACTGTTTCCTTGTGTTGTATATTAACAACGAAATGCAATGAATGTACGAAATTATTAAGTTGTGCACTGAAGAGATAACATACATATCTACACGATCTAACTTAACCCGATTGTGCAGTGAAGAGATACACAACACAGGTGGTGCATTGTTTTTTATATAAGAACTAACTCTTTTCGTTTGTGCATTGAAGAGACTTATTCTGTTTGCATTAAAAATGTAACACATATGTGCTGTTGCATTGCAATGCATACAAGAAATATCATGTACGTTGTGCACTGTGTTCTTGCATTGTATACAATAACTAATTTATTCCTTATGCACCGAAGCAATAACACATAACATATGTGGTGTTGCAATGAATGAACTAACTCATCCTTTGTTTATTGAAGAGATAACAGGCGTGGCTGCATTACCATGAATACAAGACCTAACAGTATGCACTGTTTCCAAACAACCAACACGTAAAACATATGTGCCGTTGCATTACAATGCATAAAAGAACTAAATCCGTTATACAGTGATGAATAACATATAACACATGTGCTGTTGCAGTGCGTTGCATACAGGAACTAACTCGTTCCTTCGTGCATTGAAGAGATACACAACATTTGTAGTGTTGCAATGAAATGAACTAACTCAACCGTTGAATTATGCATTGCATGCATTTAAGAGATAACACGCGTGGTTGCATTGCCATGAATACAAGCCCTAACAGTATGCACTTTATTCTTGCATTGTATACAAAAACGTTGTGCAATGAACAGATAACACAACACGGGTGCTGTTGCACTGCATTACATACAAGAACTAAAATGACATCTTATTGAAGCTCATCTCTTGTATACAACTCAATGTATACAAGAACTAACTTATACCGTTATGCACTGAAGAGATAAAACACAAAATATGTGCTTTTGCATTGCATACACGATCTAACATTAATACGTTGTACAGTTAAGAGCTACATATTAGGTGTGCTTGTTCCGTTGTGCACTGAAGAGAAAACACATAACACATATGTTATGCTCTATTCCATTGCATTGCCAAAAAGAACTAAATCATTCCGTTATGCATTGAAGAGATAACGCATAACACGTGCATTGCATTGCATTAACTTATTCCGTTTTGCAGTGAATAGATAACACATGACAGGTGCTGTTGCACTGCATTGCATACAAAACATTAACTCTTTCCTTGCATTTTCCTGCATTAAGGAGAAAAACGAATCATATATGCTGTTGAATTGCAATAAATACAAGAAGTCACTGTTTCATTGCATTGCATACAATAGTTAACTTATTACGCTGTGCATAGAAGAAATTACGTGCTGCTATGAACTAAAATGTTACATATAAGAACTAAAATGACATTAGTTGTGCATTAAAGAGGTAACACATATGTTCTGTTGCATTCATATAAGCAATGCACTGTTTCCTTTTATTGTATAAAAGAACAACGAAATGCAATGAATGTAAGAAATTATTCATTTGTGCACTGAAGAGATAACGCATACGATCTAACTTAAACCCGATGTGCAAGTGAAGAGATACACAACACAGGTGATTGTAATGATAACTCTTTCCTTTGTGCATTAAAGAGAAAACACAAATCATATATGCTGTTGCATTGCAAAAAACACAAGAATTGTTTCATTGAAATGTATACAAGAGCTGTATCCGTTATGCATTTAAGAGATATAACATGACAGGTGCTTTTTCCTTTGTGCATTGAAAAGAAAACAAATCATTTTATGCTGCTGCATTGCAATAAATACAAAGCACTGTTTCATTGCATTGCATACAATAATTAACGCATTACGTTGTGCATAGAAGAAATTAATATAACAAGTGCTGTTGCACTGCAATGCATACAAGAACTATATAATGTAAGTTATGCACTGTTTCTTTGCAATGTATGCAAGAACTAACTTATTCCTTAGGCAATGAAGAGATAACAGGCGTGGTTCCGCTGCCATGAATACAAGATCGTTAGGTAAGCACTGTTTCCTTGCATTGTATACAAAATCTAACTTATTCCGTTGTGCAATGAACAGATAACACATAACACGGGTGCTGTTGCACTGCATTACATACAAGAACTAAAATGACATAACATATTTCGTTGTGCATTAAAGAGGTAACACATATGTTCTGTTGCATTGCATGTAAGCTTATGCACTGTTTCCTTGTATTGTTTAAAAGAACAACGAAATGCAATGAATATAAGAAATTAATCATTCTGCACTGAAGAGAAAACACACATATCTACACGATCTAACTTAATCCGATGTGCAGTGAAGAGATGCACAACACAGGTGCTGGTGTGCTTTGCATTGTGTACAAGAACTAACTTAATCCGTTATGTGGTAAAGATATACCGCAAATATGCTGTTGCATTGCATTCAATATGTTAACTAACTTATAACTTATTCTGTTGTGCATTGTATGCACTATTTCCTTGCACTGTATACAAAAAATAACATTCCGTTGTGCAATACACGTAACACGGGTGCTGTTGCACTGCATTTACATACAAGAACTCAAATGACAACATATTTCGTTTCCTTGTATTGTTTAAAGGACAACGAAATGCAATAAATGTAAGAAATTAATCATTCTTCATGCACTGAAGAGATAACACATATCTAACTTAACCAGATGTGCAATGAAGAGATACACAACACAGGTGCTGGTACAATGCATTGTAAAAAAGAACTAACTCATCCCGTTATGAATTGAAACGATAACACATTTGTCCTGTTGCATTTATAATACATACAATAACTAAATCATTTCGTTTGTGCATTGAAGAAATAACATTTGTGCATAGCATTTCATACACGATCTAACGTAATCCGTTGTGCAGTGATGAAAAACACAACAGGTATGCACTGTTTCATTGCATTGCATACAAGAATTTATTTTGCTGTGCATCACATATATTGCAATTAATTCAATAACTAAATAATTTCGTTTGTGCATTGAAGAGATAACATAGTGCTATTGCAATGCATAAAAGATCTAACTCTTTCTGTTGTGCAATAAAGAGGTAACATTGCCGTTGCATTGCAATGCATAAAAGGCTACATATAAGGTATTCGCTGTTTCATTACATTGTATCCAAGAACCAACTTTTACGTTATGCAATGAACAGATAATACATACCATGTGTGCTGTCTCAATGCAATAAATACAATAAATAACTCATTTCATTTGTTTATAGAAGATATAACACATAACATATTTTGTGACATTGCATTCAAAATGTGAATGATTCCGTTGTGCAAGATCAGCATAAAAGGCATGCGTGTTTCATGGCAATGCACACAAGAACTACCTTATTCAGTGGCGCAATGTATCTATACAGTGGTCCATATTTGATATAATGAACATATTTCTGGACTAAGAGTACTCGATCTCGATCTTTCAATACATTCTCGTTGACTCCTGATGTTACATCAGCAGTACAGGTCCATTTTGACTAAGCGAATGCACCAGGTAAAAGATTCTTAAAGATATTTGACCAAATGAACATATTTCTAGCCCATGGATATGTCTGTCTATACATACTTTTTGACACCTAATGATTTAATTTCAGCCATTCAGAGGTCTATATTACACCTAATGAACATATTTCGAGTCCAAGAGTACTCGATCATGAACTTTCTATAAATACTCATTGACTCCTTCTGATTTCATTTCAGACATACAGAAGTCCATATTAGACCTAAAGAACATATTTCTGGATAAAAAGCACATGATCTTGAACTTTCTAAACATACTCATTGACTCCCGATTTTATTTCAACCATAAAGAAGTCTATATTAGACCAACTTAAATTTTTCTGTCCCAACAGTTCTCGATCATGAACTTTGTTACTTCAGCCATACAAGAGACCATGTTTGACCTGCTGAACATATTTCTAGCAAATTAGTGCTCGATCAAAAGCTTTTTATACATACTCATTGACTCCATATCATGTTAGATCAGCCAGAAAGTAGTCCACATTTGACCAGCTGAACATATTTCTGGCCAAAGAGTATTCGCTATTGAACTTTGTCTATATATATATATTCATTGACGCCTTCTTATGTGAAGTCAGACCAATTTGTGGCATATTAGTCCTTGATCATGAACATTCTATACATACTCATTGACTTTATCTGATGTTACATTAGCCATACATGAGCCAGTGCTTGACCTACTCAACATATTTCTGGCTAAAGAGTACTCGATGTTGATATACAAAAGTCCATATTAGACTTACTGAACATATTTCTGGCAAATTAGTCCTTTGATCATGAACATTCTTTACATACTCATTGACTTTATCTGATGTTACATTAGCCAGACAGTAGGCCATATTTAACCTACTGAACATATTTCTTGGCTAAAGTGCATTCGATATTGAACTTTTTGTATATACTCATTGAAGCCTTCTGATATTACATCAGCTATACAGTAGTCCATATTTGACCTACTGAACATATTTCTGTCCCAAGAGTCCTCGATCATGAACTTTCTACACATACTCATTGCCTAGCTCTAATGTTACTTCAGCCATACCTCAGCCCATGTTTGACCTACAGAACATATCTCTGGCAAATTAGTCCTCGATCATAAACTTTTTTGAACATACTCATTGACTTCTTTTGATGATACATCAGCCATAGAGTATTGCATATTTGACCAAATGGACATAATTCTGGCCAAAGAGTACTCGATCTTGAACTTTTCATACATTACTATTGACTCCTTCTGATGTCACTTCATCCATACAGAAGTCCATATTAGACCTACTGAACATATTCCTGGCAAATTAGTCCTCGTTCATGAACTTTCTATACAGACTCTTTGACTCCTTCTGATTTTACATCAACCATACAGGAGTCCATATCTGACATAATGAACATATTTCTGGCCCAAAAGTACTCGTTCTTGAACTTTCTAATATATATAGAAACTTTCTATATAGCCCTTCATGTTACTTCAGCCAAACATGAGTCCATGTTTGACCTACGGAACATATTTCTTGCAAATTACTCCTCGATCATGAGCTTTCGATACATACGCATTGACTCGTTCTGATGATAAGTCAGCCATACAGTATTGCATATTTGACCTAATGGACATATTTCTGGTCAAAGAGTACTCGATGTTGAACTTTTGATACATTACTTTTGACTCCTGATATTATTTCACCCATACAGAAGTCCATATTTGACCTACTGAACATATTTCTGGCAAATTCGTCCTTAATCATGAACTTTCTATACATACTCATTGCCTCACTCTGATGTTACTTCAGCCATACGTGAGCATATATTTGACCTAATGGACATATTTCTGGCCCAAGAGGACTCAATCTTGATATTTCTATACATACACATTGCCCAACTCTGATGTTACTTCAGCCATACATGAGCCCATCTCCAACTTTCAAAAATAAAAAATACACATTGACTCCTTTTGATTTTATTTCACCCATACAGAAGTCCATAATAGATCTACTTCATTTTTTTTTTGCCCAAAGACTCTTCAGTCATGAACTTTCTATACTTACTCATTGCCTCACTCTGAATTTACTTCAGCCAAACATGAGCCCATGTTTGAGATACTGAACATATATCTGGCAAATTACTCTTGAACTTTTTAAACTCCTTCTGATGATACGTCACCCAGAAGATACATATTGCATATTTGAACTAATGGATATATTTCTGGCCAAAGAGTATTCGATTTTTAAATTATTATTGACTCGTTCTGATTTTACGTCGCTCATACAGAAGTCCATATTAGACCTACTCTAATGTTTTCTGTCCCAACAGTCCTCGATCATGAACTATTTGTACATACTCAGTAGTTACTTCAGCTATATATGAGCCCAGAAACAGGACCTACTGAACATATTTCTGGCCAAAGAGTACTTGATCTCGAACTTTCTATACATTGCTATTGAAACCCATTAAAGCCCATATTAGACCTGCTGAACATATTTTTAAGAAATTAGTCCTCAATCATGAACTTATATACTCTTTGACGCCTTCTGATGTCACTTCAGCCAATTAAAAGCCATTAAATTGACCTCCTGAACATATTTCTGAACCAAGAGCACTAATTTGCCAGTGTAAGACTTGATTTTCCTGCTAAGACAAAAAGATGAGATCAAGCACCCTGCAATAAAGCAATAAAACTCATCTGAGGAGATATCAAAGATATAGAACACCGCCTTGCCCAAACTCTCTTCGCTCATCCCCCCGCTCCCTTCCTTTCCCTTTATTTCAAGTCACTAAAAGTTCCCTAAGAATGCATATTCTATGTATGATGTATCTTGTGTATCTCACTTTCATGTTTGGTATTTTAAATGTCTCAGTGCGATTGGTAAAATGGTCTCAATTTCACAGCAGTCACTTGTGTTATGAAAAAGATTCAAACCTCAGGAGAATTCTGTTCTCCTTTTGGGTGGTGTCTCTTCAAGATATCTGATAAGCTTCTTCTCTCCCCCGAAACCAGGTGTCGGTGTAGTAAATATTTACAATCCTTTTGTTCTGGTCTGGGTATTTAAGGGAAAGTGCAGAGCAGCCATTGGGGATCTTCTGTAGCCAGAAACCCCCATGCAGTAATGGGTGAATGTCTGAAGACACTCACACACCACTGTGTGATGCATTTCTTACTCTTAGAGTAATCTTTGAGCAATTGATTTTATGTATTTTTTATTTCTGAATTGGCTATGTAATTGGCATGATACATTTTTACCTGACAAATAAATGTTATTCTTTATTTATTCTGCATTTATTCTTAAATCATTATTTCTAGTAGATTATCGCGAGTTTGGTATTACCGAAAATCAGTGTCCAGAATAGATCATACGGGAAGACTCGATGAAAGGAGCATGGGGCACCTCATTTGAGATCTTTTCGATTTCTGACTATTAACTCCTTAGTAAGCTGCAGTTTCCGTAAAAATACAAAACTATGCTTTTTGTTACGAGTGAGCAGAGCGCAACCGACTTAAAGGTAGATAGGTAGATAGGTAGAAGCAGCTGACATGTTTGTGATCGTGAGAAGTACAAAATTGGCCAATGTAACTTCCTGTGCGATACCGAGTCCATAATGAATGAATAATTGAAAATATAAGGTAATCAGAATAATCAAAGATCTAAATTGATACATAACCAATGATCAATTTCTAATTGAAAACACTATATAAGAGTAATAATCATTTGAAATTGGAGTCAGATTAAACGAGCAGCTAAAGTAAAATTGAAACTAAGTTCTAAAAATTAAGTGAACTTCACAGGGGCGCTGAAAAGACATACAAGCATTATACCTTCGCCCAGGCCGTCGGAATCCGTATTTGGGCCGACGGAGGGTTCGTTAAACCAGACATATGTTCAGTAGGTAAAACATGGGCTCATGTATGGCTGAAGTAATGTCAGAGGTAGGCAATGAGTATGTATAGAAATTTATTGATTGAGATCTGTTGAGACAGAAAAAATGAAAGTAGGTCTAATATGGACTTCTGTATGGCTGAAATAAAATCAGGAGTCAATGACTCTGAAAAGAAAGTTCATGTTCGAGGACTCTTGGGTCAGAAATGTGTTCAGTAGGTCATATATGGACTACTGTCGGTCAAATTTAACATCAGATGGAGTCAATGAGTCTGTATATAAAGTTTATATTTCAGGACTCTTGGATCAGAAATATATTCAGTAATTCAAATATGGACTTCTATATGGCTGATGTGACATCAGAAAGCTTCAATGAGTACATATAAAAAGTTCAATATCGAATACTCTTTGGCAAGAAGTTTGTTCATTAGGGCAAATGTGGAAGACTTTATGGCTGATGTGACATCAGAAGACATCAACGAGTATATGTAAAAAATTTAATATCGAATACTATGGCCAAAAATATGTTCAGTAGGTCAAAAATGGGTTCATATATGGCTTAAGTAACATCAGAGTGAGGCAATAAGTATGTATAGGAAGGTCAAGATCTTCAGTAGTATATGGACAGTAGTCCATATATGACCTACTGAACACATTTCTGACCCAAGAACTCTTGGGCCAGAAATATATTCACTGGGTCAAATATGGACCACTCTCTGGCTGATCTAACATCAGATGGACTCAATGAGTATGTATAGAACGTTCATGATCGAGGACTGTTTGGACAGAAAAAAAATTTAAGAAGGTCTAAAATGGACTTCTGTATGGCTGAAATTAACTCAGAAGGAGTCAATGAATATGTTTTGAAAGTTCAAGATCGAGTACTCTTTTGGCCTGAAATATGTCCATTAGGTAAAATATGCAATACTCTATGGCAGATGTATAATCAGAAGGAGTCAATGTGTATGAAAAAAAAGTTCATAATCGAGGACAAATTTGCCAGAAATATGTTCCGTAGGTCAAACATGGACTCATGTTTGGCTGAAGTAACATGAAGGACTCAATGAGTATATATAGAAAGTTCAAGAACGAGTGCTCTTGGGCCAGAAATATGTTCATTTTGACAAATATGGACTACTGTATGGTTGATGTAACATCAGAAGGAGTCAAAGAGTCTGTATAGAAAGTTCATGAACGAGGACTAATTTGCCAGAAATATGTTCAGTAAGTCTAATATGGACTTCTGTATGGGTGAAGTAACATCAGAAGGAGTCAATAGTATTGTATAAAAATATCAAGATCGAGTACTCTTTAGCCAGAAATATGTCCATTAGGTCAAATATGCAATACTCTGTGGCTGATGTGTCATCAGAAGGCAATGAGTTTGTATAAAAAAATTCATTATCAAAAACTCTGGCCAGAAATATGTTCAGCAGGTCAAAAATGGGTTCATATATGGCTGAAGTAACTTCAGAGTGAGACAATAAGTATGTATAGAAAGGTCAAGATCGAGTACTCTTGGGCAAGAAATATGTTCAGCAGGGCAAATATGGACTACTGTCTTGCTGATCTAACATCAGATGGACTCAATGAGTATCTATAGAATGTTCAAAATCGAGGACTAATTTACCATAAATGTGTTCAGAAATATGTTCAGTAGGTCCATACTTCTGTATGGGAGAAATGACATCAGAAGGAGTCAAAAGTAATGAATGAAAAGTTCAAGATCGAGTACTGTTTGGCCAGAAATATTTCCATTAGGTCAAATATGCAATACTCTATGGCTGACGTATCATCAGAAGTCAATGAGTATGTATAGAAAGTTCATGATCGAGGACTCTTGGGACAGAAACATTTTCAGTAGGTCAAATATGGACTACTGTATGGATGAAATAAAATCAGAAGTAGTCGATGAATATGTAAAGAAAGTTCAAGATCCAGTATTTTTGTCACAGAAATATTGTTATTTAGTTCAAATATGGATTTCTCTCTCTCTGATGTAACATCAGGAGTCAATGAGTATATATAAAAAGTTCATGTTCGAGGACTAATTTGCCAAAAATATGGTCATTAGGTCAAATATGGAAGACTGTATGGCTGATGTGACATCAGAAGATGTCAACGAGTATATATAAAAAATTTAATATCGAATACTCTGGCCAAAAATATGTTCAGTAGGTCAAAAATGGGGTTCATATATGGCTGAAGTAACATCAGAGTGAGGCAATGAGTATGTATAGGAAGGTCAAGATCGAGTACTCTTGGGCCAGAAATATGTTCACGGGGTCAAATATGGACCACTCTCTGGCTGATCTAACATCAGATGGACTCAATGAGTATGTATAGAACATTCATGATCGAGGACTGTTTGGACAGAAAAAATTTTTGAGTAGGTCTAAAATGGACTTCTGTATGGCTGAAATTAACTCAGAAGTAGTCAATGAATATGTTTTGGAAGTTCAAGATAGAGTACTCTTTTGGCCTGAAATATGTCCATTAGGTCAAATATGCATTGCTCTATGGCAGATGTATAATCAGAAGGAGTCAATGTGTATGAATAAAAAGTTCATAATCGAAGACAAATTTGCCAAAAATATGTTCCATAGGTTAAACATGGACTCATGTTTGGCTGAAGTAACATGAAGGACTCAATGAGAATATATAGAAAGTTCAAGAACGAGTGCTCTTGGGCCAGAAATATGTTCATTTTGTCAAATATGGACTTACTGTATGGTTGATGTAACATCAGATGGAGTCAAAGAGTCTGTATAGAAAGTTCATGAACGAGGACTAATTTGCCAGAAATATGTTCAGTAGGTCTAATATGGACTTCTGCATTGGTGAACTGACATCAGAAGGAGTCAATAGTAATGTATGAAAAGTTCAAGATCGAGTACTCTTTGGCCAGAATTATGCCCATTTGGTCAAATATGCAATACTCTATGGCTGACGTATCATCAGAAGAAGTCAATGAGCATGTACAAAAAAGTTTATGATCGAGGACTAATTTGCCAGCGATATTTTCTGTACGTCAAACATGGGCTGAGGTATGGATTAAGTAACATCAGAGTTAGGCAATGAGAATGTACAGAACTTTCATGATCGAGGACTCTTGGGATAGAAATATGTTTAGTAGGTCAAATATAGACTACTGTATAGCTGAGGAAATATCAGAAGGCTTCAATGAGTATATACAAAAAGTTCAATATCGAATGCACTTTGGCCAAGAAATATGTTCAGTAGATCAAATATGGACTACTGTCTGGCTGATGTAACATCAAATTAAGTCAATGCGTATGTAAAGAATGTTCATGATCAAAGGACTAGTTTGCCAGAAATATGTTCAGTAGGTCTAATATGGACTACTGTATAGCTGATGTAACTTCAGATGAAGTCAAATGCGTATGTAAAGAATTTTCAAGATCAAAGGACTAATTTGCCAGAAATATGTTCAGTAGGTCTAATATGGACTTCTATATGGCTGAAGGAACATTAGAAGGAGTGATAGAGTATGTATAGAAAGTTCAAGATCAAGTGCTCTTTGGCCAGAAATATTTTTATTAGGTCAAATATGAACTTCTATATGGCTGATGTGATATCAGAATGCATCAGTGAGTATATATAAATGGTTTAATATCAAATACTCTTTGACCAGAAATATGTTTAGTTGGTCAAATATGGACTACTGTCTGGCTGATCCTTCATCAGAAGGAGTCAATAGTAATGTATGAAAAGTTCAAGATCAAGTACTTTTTGGCCAGAAAAATTTCCTTTAGGTCAAATATGCAATACTCTAGGGCTGAAGTAACATCAGAGTGAGGCAATCAGCATATATAGAAAGTTCCCGATCGAGGACTGTTTGGACAGATGATATATTTAAGTAGGTCTAAAATGGACTTGTAGGGCTGAAATAAAATCAGAAGGAGTCAATGAATATGTATCGGAAGTTCAAGATCGAGAACACTTGGGCCAGAAATATGTTCAGTAGGTCAAATAGAGGCTCATATATGGCTGAAGTAACATCAGAAGGAATCAATGAGTATATATAAAAAAATTCAATATCAACTATTCTTTGGCCAGAAATATGTTCACTAGGTCAAATATGGACTACTGTATAGCTGATGTAATATCAGAAGGCTTCAATGAGTATATACAAAAAGTTCAATATCGAATACATTTTGGCCAAGAAATATGTTCAGTAGGTCAAATATGGACTACTGTCTGGCTGATGTAACATCAAATTAAGTCAATGCGAATGTAAAGAATGTTCATGATCAAAGGACTAATTTGCCAGAAATATGTTCAGTAGGTCTAATATTGACTTCTATATGGCTGAAGTAACATTAGAAGGAATCAATCAGTATATATAAAAAAATTCAATATCAACTATTCTTTGGCCAGAAATATGTTCGGTAGGTCAAACATGGGCTCATGTATGGCTGAAGTAACATTAGAAGGAATCAATCAGTATATATAAAAAAATTCAATATCAACTATTCTTTGGCCAGAAATATGTTCAGTAGGTCAAATATGGACTACTGTAGAGCTGATGTGACATCAGAAGGCGTCAACGAGTATATATAAAAAATTCAATATCGAATACTCTGGCCAGACATATGTTCAGTAGGTCAAAAATGAGTTCATATATGGCTGAAGTAACATCAGAGTGAGGCAATGAGTATGTATAGGAAGGTCAAGATCGAGTACTCTTGGGCCAGAAATATGTACATTGGGTCAAATATGGACCACTCTCTGGCTGATCTAACATCAGATGGACTCGAGTATGTATAGAACGTTCATGATCGAGGACTGTTTGGATAGAAAAAAAATTTAAGTAGGTCTAAAATGTACTTGTATGGCTGAAAAAAAAAATCAGAAGGAGTCGATGAATATGTATTGAAAGCTCATGAACGAGGACTAATTTACCAGAAATATGTTCAGTAGGTCTAATATGAACTTCCATATGGGTGAAGTGACATCAGGAGTCAATAGTAATATATGAAAAGTTTAAGATCGAGTACTTTTTGGCCAGAAATATGTCCATTTGGTCAAATATGCAATACTCTATGGGTGAAGTAATGTTAGAGTGAGGCAATAAGCATATATAGAAAGTTCACAATCGAGGACTGTTTGGACAGAAAAAAAAATTTAAGTAGGTCTAAAATGGACTTGTATGGCTGAAATAAAATCAGGAGTCAATGAATATGTATTGGAAGTTCAAGATCGAGAACTCTTGGGCCAGAAATACGTTCAGTAGGTCAAAAATGGGTTCATATATGGCTGAAGTAACATCAGAGTGAGGCAATGAGTATGTATAGGAAGGTCAAGATCGAGTACTCTTGGGCCAGAAATATGTACATTGGGTCAAATATGGACCACTCTCTGGCTGATCTAACATCAGATGAACTCAATGAGTATGTATAGAACATTCATGATCGAGGACTGTTTGTACAGAAAAAAAATTTAAGTAGGTCTAAAATGGACTTCTGTATGGCTGAAATTAACTCAGAAGTAGTCAATGAATATGTTTTGAAAGTTCAAGATAGAGTACTCTTTTGGCCTGAAATATGTCCATTAGGTCAAATATGCATTACTCTATGGCAGATGTATAATCAGAAGGAGTCAATGTGTATGAATAAAAAGTTCATAATCGAGGACAAATTTGCCAAAAATATGTTCCATAGGTTAAACATGGACTCATGTTTGGCTGAAGTAACATGAAGGACTCAATGAGAATATATAGAAAGTTCAAGAACGAGTGCTCTTGGGCCAGAAATATGTTCATTTTGTCAAATATGGACTTACTGTATGGTTGATGTAACATCAGATGGAGTCAAAGAGTCTGTATAGAAAGTTCATGAACGAGGACGAATTTGCCAGAAATATGTTCAGTAGGTCTAATATGGACTTCTGCATTGGTGAACTGACATCAGAAGGAGTCAATAGTAATGTATGAAAAGTTCAAGATCGAGTACTCTTTGGCCGGAATTATGCCCATTTGGTCAAATATGCAATACTCTATGGCTGACGTATCATCAGAAGAAGTCAATGAGCATGTACAAAAAAGTTTATGATCGAGGACTAATTTGCCAGAGATATGTTCTGTACGTCAAACATGGGCTGAGGTATGGATTAGGTAACATCAGAGTTAGGCAATGAGAATGTACAGAACTTTCATGATCGAGGACTCTTGGGATAGAAATATGTTCAGTAGGTCAAATATAGACTACTGTATAGCTGAGGAAATATCAGAAGGCTTCAATGACTATATACAAAAAGTTCAATATCGAATGCACTTTGGCCAAGAAATATGTTCAGTAGATCAAATATGGACTACTGTCTGGCTGATGTAACATCAAATTAAGTCAATGCGTATGTAAAGAATGTTCATGATCAAAGGACTAGTTTGCCAGAAATATGTTCAGTAGGTCTAATATGGACTACTGTATAGCTGATGTAATATCAGAAGGCTTTAATGAGTATATACAAAAAGTTCAATATCGAATACACTTTGGCCAAGAAATATGTTCAGTAGGTCAAATATGGACTACTGTCTGGCTGATGTAACTTCAGATGAAGTCAAATGCGTATGTAAAGAATTTTCAAGATCAAAGGACTAATTTGCCAGAAATATGTTCAGTAGGTCTAATATGGACTTCTATATGGCTGAAGGAACATTAGAAGGAGTGATAGAGTGTGTATAGAAAGTTCAAGATCAAGTGCTCTTTGGCCAGAAATATTTTCATTAGGTCAAATATGAACTTCTATATGGCTGATGTGATATCAGAATGCATCAGTGAGTATATATAAATGGTTTAATATCAAATACTCTTTGACCAGAAATATGTTTAGTTGGTCAAATATGGACTACTGTCTGGCTGATCCTTCATCAGAAGGAGTCAATAGTAATGTATGAAAAGTTCAAGATCAAGTACTTTTTGGCCAGAAAAATTTCCTTTAGGTCAAATATGCAATACTCTAGGGCTGAAGTAACATCAGAGTGAGGCAATCAGCATATATAGAAAGTTCCCGATCGAGGACTGTTTGGACAGATGAAATATTTAAGTAGGTCTAAAATGGACTTGTAGGGCTGAAATAAAATCAGAAGGAGTCAATGAATATGTATCGGAAGTTCAAGATCGAGAACTCTTGGGCCAGAAATATTTTCAGTAGGTCTAATATTGACTTTTATATGGCTGAAGTAACATTAGAAGGAATCAATCAGTATATATAAAAAAATTCAATATCAACTATTCTTTGGCCAGACATATGTTCAGGAGGTCAAATATGGACTACTGTAGAGCTGATGTGACATCAGAAGGCATCAACGAGTATATATAAAAAATTCAATATTGAATACTCTGGCCAGAAATATGTTCAGTAGGTCAAAAATGGGTTCATATATGGCTAAAGTAACATCAGAGTGAGGCAATGGGTATGTATAGGACGGTCAAGATCGAGTACTCTTGGGCCAGAAATATGTTCATTGGGTCAAATATGGACCACTCTCTGGCTGATCTAACATCAGATGGACTCGAGTATGTATAGAAAGTTCACAATCGAGGACAGTTTGGACAGAAAATAAAATATAAGTAGGTCTAAAATGGACTTGTATGGTTGAAATAAAATCAGGAGTTAATGAATATGTATTGGAAGTTCAAGATCGAGAACTCTTGGGCCAGAAATATGTTCAGTAGGGCAAAAATGGGTTCATATATGGCTGAAGTAACATCAGAGTGAGGCAATGAGTATGTATAGGAAGGTCAAGATCGAGTACTCTTGGGCCAGAAATATATTCACTGGGTCAAATATGGACCATTCTCTGGCTGATCTAACATCAGATGGACTCAATGAGTATGTATAGAACGTTCATGTTCGAGGACTGTTTGCACAGAAAAAAAATTAAGTAGGTCTAAAATGGACTTGTATGGCTGAAAACAAATCAGAAGGAGTCAATGAATATGTTTTGAAAGTTCAAGATCGAGTACTCTTTTGGGCTGAAATATGTCCATTAACTAAAATATGCAATACTCTATGGCAGATGTATAATCAGAAGGAGTCAATGTGTATGAAAAAAAAGTTCATAATCGAGGACAAATTTGCCAGAAATATGTTCCGTAGGTCAAACATGGACTCATGTTTGGCTGAAGTAACATGAAGGACTCAATGAGTATATATAGAAAGTTCAAGAACGAGTGCTCTTGGGCCAGAAATATGTTCATTTTGACAAATATGGACTACTGTATGGTTGATGTAACACCAGGAGTCAAAGAGTCTGTATAGAAAGTTCATGAACGAGGACTAATTTGCCAGAAATATGTTCAGTAGGTCTAATATGGACTTCTGTATTGGTGAAGTGACATCAGAAGGAGTCAATAGTAATGTATGAAAAGTTCAAGATCGAGTACTCTTTGGCCAGAATTATGCCCATTTGGTCAAATATGCAATACTCTATGGCTGACGTATCATCAGAAGAAGTCAATGAGTATGTACAAATAAGTTTATGATCGAGGACTAATTTGCCAGAGATATGTTCTGTACGTCAAATATAAACTACTGTATAGCTGATGTAATATATGAAGGCTTCAATGAGTATATACAAAAAGTTCAATATCGAATACACTTTGGCCAAGAAATATGTTCAGTAGGTCAAATATGGACTACTGTCTGGCTGATGTAACATCAGAAAAAGTCAATGCGTGTGTAAAGAATGTTCATGATTAAAGGCCTAATTTGCAAGAAATATGTTCAGTAGGTCTAATATGGACTTCTATATGGCTGAAGTAACATTAGAAGGAGTGATAGAGAATGTATAGAAAGTTCAAGATCAAGTGCTCTTTGGCCAGAAATATTTTCATTAGGTCAAATATGAACTTCTATACGGCTGATGTGACATCAGAAGGCGTCAGTGAGTATATATAAATGGTTTCATATCAAATACTCTTTGACCAGACATATGTTTAGTTGTTCAAATATGGACTACTGTCTGGCTGATCTTACATCAGAAGGAGTCAGTAGTAATGTATGAAAAGTTCAAGATCAAGTACTTTTTGTCCAGAAAAATTTCCATTAGGTCAAATATGCAATACTCTATGGCTGAAGTAACATTAGAGTGAGGCAATAAGCATATATAGAAAGTTCACGATCGAGAACTGTTTGGACAGAAAAAAAATTTAAGTAGGTCTAAAATGGACTTGTATGGCTGTATGGGTGAAGTAACATCAAGAAGGAGTCAATAGTAATGTATAAAAATATCAAGGAGTCAATGAATATGTATTGGAAGTTCAAGATCGAGAACTCTTGGGCCAGAAATATGTTCAGTAGGTCAAACATGGGCTCATGTATGGCTGAAGTAACATCAGAAGGAATCAATCAGTATATATGAAAAAATTCAATATCAACTATTCTTTGGCCAGAAATATGTTCAGTAGGTCAAATATAGATTTCTGTATGGGTGAAGTAACATCAGGAGACAATGAGTCTGTATAGAAAGTTCATGAACGAGGACTAATTTGCTAGAAATATGTTCAGTAGGTCAAATATAGACAACTGTATGGTTGAAGTAACATCAGAAGGAGTCAATAGTAATGTATAAAAATATCAAGATTGAGTACTCTTTAACCAGAAATATGTCCATTAGGTCAAATATGCAATACTCTATGGCTGATGTGTCATCAGAAGGAGGCAATGAGTTTGTATAAAAAAATTCATTATCAAAAACTCTGGCCAGAAATATGTTCAGCAGGTCAAAAATGGGTTCATATTTGCCTGAAGTAACTTCAGAGTGAGGCAATAAGTATGTGTAGAAAGGTCAAGATCGAGTACTCTTGGGCTTGAAATATGATCAGCAGAACAAATATGCACTACTGTCTTGCTGATCTAACATCAGATGGACTCAATGAGTATCTATAGAATGTTCCAAATCGAGGACTAATTTACCATAAATATGTTCAGAAATATGTTCAGTAGGTCCATACTTCTGCATGGGTGAAGTGACATCGGAAGGAGTCAAAAGTAATGAATGAAAAGTTCAAGATCGAGTACTGTTTGGCCAGAAATATTTCCATTAGGTCAAATTTGCAATACTCTATGGCTGACGTATCATCAGAAGTCAATGAGTATGTATAGAAAGTTCATGATCGAGGACTCTTGGGACAGAAACATGTTCAGTAGGTCAAATATGGACTACTGTATGGATGAAATAAAATCAGAAGTAGTTGATGAATATGTAAAGAAAGTTCAAGATCCAGTATTTTTGGGAAAGAAATATGTTATTTAGTTCAAATATGGATTTCTCTCTGTCTGATGTAACATCAGGAGTCAATGAGTATATATAAAAAGTTCATTATCGAGGACTAATTTGCCAAAATATGTTCATTAGGTCAAATATGGAAGACTGTATGGCTGATCTGACATCAGAAGACATCAACGAGTATATATAAAAAATTTAATATCGAATACTATGGCCAGAAATATGTTGAGTAGGTCAAAAATGGGTTCATATATGGCTGAAGTAACATCAGAGTGAGGCAATGAGTATGTATAGGAAGGTCAAGATCGAGTACTCTTGGGCCAGAAATATGTTTACTGGTTCAAATATGGACCACTCTCTGGCCTAACATCAGATGGACTCAATGAGTATGTATAGAACGTTCATAATCGATGACTGTTTGGACAGAAAAAAAAATTAAGGTCTAAAATGGACTTCTCTATGCCTGAAATTAACTCAGTCAATGAATATGTACTCAAAGTTCAAGCTCGAGTACCCTTTTGCCAGAAATATGTCCATTAGGTGAAATATGCTAAAATCTATGGCAGATGTATAATCAGGATTCAATGTCTATTTATAAAAAGTGCATAATTGAAGACAAATTTGCCAGAAATTTGCTCCGTAATTCAAACATGGACTCATGTTTGGCTGAAGTAACATGAATGTCTCAATGAGTATATATAGAAAGTTCAAGAACGAGTACTCTTGGCCCAGAAATATGTTCATTATGTCAAATATGGACTACTGTTTGGCTGATGTAACATCAGAAGGAGTCAATGAGTATGTATAGAATGTTTATGATCGAGGACTAATTTGCCAAGAAATATATTCAGTATGTTTTAATATGGACTTTCTGCATGTGTGAAGTAACATCAGAAGTCTGCATAAGAAGTTCAAGATCGAGTACTCTTTGGCCATTAGCTCAAACTTGGAATATTCTAGGGATGGCATATAATCATAAGGAATCAATGAGTATGTATAAAAAGTTCTTGATCGAGGACTAATTTGCTAGAAATATGTTCAGCAGGTCAAACATGACTGTATATCTCGCATGGCTGAAGTAACATCAGATTGAGGCAATGAGTATATATACCAAGTTCATGATCGAGAACTGTTGGGACAGAAAAAATTAAGTTTGTCTAATATAGACTTCATTATAGTTGAAATAAAATCTGAAGTCAATGAGTATGTTTAGAAAGTTCAACATCATGTGTTTTTTTATCCAGAAATATGTTCATTAGGTGTAATATAGACCTCTGTATGGCTGAAATGAAATAATTAGGCGTCAATGAGTATGTATAGAACGACATACTCATGGGTTAGAAATATGTTCATTTGGTCAAATATGTACTACTTTCTGTCTGATGTAACATCAGAAGGAGTTAATAATAGAGAACTAATTTTCCAGAAATATGTTCACTAGTTCTAATATGGACTTTTCTGTGGGTGAAGTAACATCAGACAGAGTAGATAATGTATAAAATGTTTGAGACTCTTTGGCCAGAGTTATGTTCATTAGGTCAAATATGGAGTTCTGTATTGCTAATGTAACATTATTAAGAGTCAATGAGTTTATTTTGAAAGTGTTTGATCGAGAAATCTTTTACCTGATGCGTTCACTTAGTCAAAATGTACCTGTACTGCTGATGTAACATTAGAAGTCAACGAGTATGTATTGAAAGATCGAGTACACTTAGTCCAGAAATATGTTCATTTTGTCAAGCATGGAAAAAATAATTCTTGTGTGCATTGCCATGAAAAAGCGCATGCCTTTTCTGCTGTTCTTCAGTGCACAACGGAATATATCTTCTATACAGAAATTAAATGACTTATTTATTGTATTTATTGCATAGAAACAGCAAATATGGTATGTATTATCTGTTCATTGCATAACGTAAAAGTTGGTTCTTGTATACAATGTAATGATACAGCATGTAGTCTTTTATGCATTGCAATTCAACGGCGCATATGTTACCTCTTTATTGCACAACGGAAAGAGTTAGATCTTTTATGCATTGCAATAGCACTATGTTATCTCTTCATTTCACAAACGAAATGAGTTAGTTACTGAATTAATTGCAATATATGGGGATGCACATATTGTACATCAGTGTTGCATATTGTACTTAAATGCATTGCAACGCAAACAGCAGCAATATTATGTATTCGATCTTCATTGCATAACGGTTAGTTTGTTAGTTAATTCTTGTATACAATACAAGGTGTATATGTTGTTTCTTGTATGCATTGCAAAAGCAACAGAACGAAATGAAATAGTTATATTGTTTTATTTCAATGCACGTTATTTTTTCTCTGCAAAGGAATCTTTTTTGTATGCAGTGCAGTTCAACAGCACCTGTGTTATGTGTTAAGTGAACAATGCACAGCAAAATAAATTCTTGTATACAATGTAATGAAACAGTGCATACCTTTTATGTTTTTCATTACTGCACAACGAATTAAGTTAGATCGTGTATGAAATGCTATGCACATATGTTATATCTTCAAAGCACAAACGAAATGATTTAGTTATTGCATGTATTACAATGCAACAGGCTATATGGTATGTTTTTATCTTTTCTATTCATAACGGGATAAGTTAGTTCTTTTATACAATGCATTGTACCAGTATCTCTTCACTGCACATCGGATTGATTTAGAGTTATTTATTGTATTTATTGCATTGCAAAAGCCCATATGGTATGTATTATCTGTTCAATGCAGAAAGTAATAAGCTGGTTCTTGTAATGATACGTAATGAAACAGCTTATACCTTATATGTAGTCTTTTTAATGCATTGCAATGCAACGGCGGCATATATGTTACCGCTTTATGGCAGATATTTATGCAATGCAATAGCACTATGTTATCGCTTCAATGCACAGACGAAATTAGTTATTCTATTTATTGCAATCTAAAAGCACGTATGTATATGTTTGTATTATTTTTTCATTGCAGAACGTAATAAGTTGGTTCTTGTATACAATGTAATGAAACAGCCCATACCTTATAATGTAGTCTTTTATGCATTGCAATGTAACGGCACATATATGTTATCTCTTCAATGCACAAACGAAACGAGTTAGTTATTGAATTAATTGCAGTGCAACAGCATGTATAGTATCTTTTCCATGCATAAAGGAATAAGTTAGATCTATTATACAATGCAATAAAACAGCACATATGTTGTGTATGATTGTGTATCTCTTCACTGCACATCGGGTTTGTGTATGCAATGCATGAACGTGCACGCATGTGATGCAATTCACATATTGTACGTTATTTTACAAGAAATGGGTTACTTCTTACCATGCATTGCAACGCAACAGTAGCAATATTATGTGTTTGTTCTTCATTGCATAACGGAATAAGTTAGTTATTGTATACAATGCAAGGTGTATATGTTGCTTCTTGTATGTATTGCAATGCATCAGAACGAAATGAAATAGTTATTGTTTTATTGCAATGCACGTAACGTAATGTTTTTGTATGCTGTGCAGTTCAACAGCACCTGTGTTATGTGTTAACTGAACAATGCACAACAAAATAAGTTAGTTCGTGTATACAATGCAATGAAACAGTGTATCCCTGCATCACTGCACAACGGATTAAGTTAGATCGTGTACGAAATGCTATGCACATACGTTTTTTCTTCAATGGACAAACGAAATGATTTAGTTATTTTATGTATTACAATGCGACAGAACAGATGTGTTATCGTTTCTATTCATAACGGGATGAGTTAGTTCTTTTTTACAATGCATTGTACCAGCACCTGTGTTGTGTATCTCTTCATTGCACATCGGGTTAAGTTAGATATGTGTTATCTCTTCAGTGCATAAAGAATGATTAATTTCTTACATTCATTGCATTTCGTTGTTCTTTTAAACAATACAAGGAAACAGTGCATAAGCTTACCTGCAGTGCAACAGAAAATATGTTACCTCTTTAATGCACAAATATGTTGTCATATTAGTTCTTGTATGTAATGCAGTGCAACAGCACCCGTGTTATGTTATCTGTTCATTGCACAAAGGAAAAAGTTATTTTTCTATGTACACAATACAAGGAAATAGTGCATATAATGCAAAACAGAATACGTTATAAGTTAGTTAACATATTGAATGCAATGCAACAGAATATATGCGTTATATCTTTACCGCAAGGGATTATGTTCTTGTATACAATGCAATGCACCAGCATCTGTATTGTGTATCTCTTCACTGCACATCGGATCGTGTAGATATGTATGTGTTATTTCTTCAGTGCAGAATGATTCATTTCTTATATTCATCGCATTTCGTTGTTCTTTCAAACAATACAAGGAAACAGTGCATAAGCTTACTTGCAATGCAAAATATGCATTAAATGCAAAACGAAATATGTTGTCATTTTCAGTTCTTGTATGTAATGCAGTGCAGCAGCACCTGTGTTATGTGTTATCTGTTCATTGCACAACGGAATAAGTTAGATTTTGTATATAATGCAAGGAAATAGTTCTTACTGTTAGGTCTTGTATTCATGGCAGCGCAACAACGTCTGTTATCTCTTCATTACCTAAGAAATAAGTTAGTTCTCGCAAACATTGTTTTTGAAACAGTGCATAACTTACATTATATAGTTGTTGTATGCATTTCAATGCAACATCACTTGTTATATTAATTTCTTCTATGTACAACGTAATGTTATTTATTGTATGCAATGCAATGAAATAGTTATTGTATTTATTGCAATACAACAGCATAATATGATTTGTTTTCTTTTCAATGCGGAAAGGAAAGAGTTAGCTCTTGTATGCAATGAAGTGCAACAAGCACCTGTCATGTTTTATCTCTTCAATGCATAACGGATACAGTGCTTGTATACATTTCAAAGAAACAGTTAGTTCTTGCGTTTTTTGCAATGCAACAGCATATATGATTTGTGTTTACTCTTTAATGCACAAAGGAAAGAGTTATCATTACCATCACCTGTGTGGTGTATCTCTTCGCTGCAAGTGAAGTTAGATCGCATAAATGATTTGTTTTTCTCCTTAATGCAGGAAAGGAGAAATGCAAGGAAAGAGTTAATGGTTTGTATGCAATGCAGCGCAACAGCACCTGTCATGTGTTATCTATTCACTGCAAAACGGAATTAGTTAATGCAATGCAATGCACGTGTTATGCGTTATCGCTTCAGTGCATTAACGGAATGATTTAGTTCTTTTTGGCAATGCAATGGAATATAGCATAACATATGTTTTATTCTTCAATACACAGCGGAATAATTAAGAGCTTGAATGGAATGCAACAGCACATGTGTTATGTGTTTTCTCTTCAGTGCACAACGGACCAAGTTAGTTCTTGTAAAGAATAAAAATGAAATAGTGCACACCTAATATGTAGCTCTTAACTGTACAACGTATTAATGGTAGATCGTGTATGCAATGCAAAAGCACATATTTTGTGTTTTATCTTTTCAATGCATAACGGTATAAGTTAGTTCTTGTATACAAGAGATGAGATTCAATAAGTTTTCATTTGAGTTCGTGTATGTAATGCAGTGCAACAACACCCGTGTTGTGTTATCTGGTCAATGCACAACGTTTTTGTATACAATGCAAGAAAAAAGTGCATACTGTTAGGTCTTGTATTCATGGCAATGCAACCACGCGTGTTATCACTTAAATGCATGCAATGCATAATACAACGGTTGAGTTAGTTCATTTCATTGCAACACCACAAATGTTGTGTATCTCTTCAATGCACGAAGGAACAAGTTAGTTCCTGTATGCAACGCACTGCAACAGCACATGTATTATATGTTATTCATCACTGTATAACGGATGTAGTTTTTTATGCATTGTAATGCAACGGCACATATGTGTTACGTTTTGGTTGTTTGGAAACAGTGCATACTTCTCGGTCTTGTATTCATGGTAATGCAGCCACGCCTGTTATCTATTCGATAAACAAAGGTTTAGTTAGTTCATTCATTGCAACACCACATATGTTATGTGTTATTGCTTCGTGGCATAAGGAATAAATTAGTTATTGTATACAATGCAAGAACACAGTGCGTACATGATATTTCTTGTATGCATTGCAATGCAACAGCACATATGTGTTACATCTTTAATGCACAACAGAATAAGTCTCGTCAATGCACAAACGAAATGAGTTAGTTCTTACATAAAAAGCAACGCATCATCAGCTGTGTGTATCTCTTCAGTGCACAATCGGGTTAAGTTAGATCGTGTAGATATGTATGTTATCTCTTCAATGCACAACTTAATAATTTCGTACATTCATTGCATTTCGTTTTTAAAATACAATACAAGGAAACAGTTTATAGCTTATATGTAGTTCTTTAATTCGTTGCATTGCAACAGAACATATATGTTACCTCTTTAATGCACAACGAAATGAGATAATTTTAGGTCAATTTATTTCTTGTATGTAATGCAGTGCAACAGCACCTGTGTCATCTCTTCACTCCACAATGGATTAAGATTATGCAATGCACAAATGTTATGTGTTATCTTGTCAATGCATAAAGGAATGAATTAGTTCTTGTATGCAATGCAGTAACAATATTGTATGTGATATCATTTAAATGCACAACGGAAAAAGTTAATACATACATGTCAGTCATAGAGAAGTCCATAATATACCTACTTAATTTTTGCTGTCCCAAGAATCCTCGATCATGAACTTTCTATACAAACTCTTTGCCTCTCTCTGATGTTGCTTCAGCCGGAAACGAGCCCATGATAGAACATATTTCTGGCAAATTACTCCTCGATCATGAACTTTTAAGACATACTCATTGACCCCTTCTGATGATACATCAGCCATAGAAAATTGCATATTTGACAAAGCCGACATATATCTGACCAAAGAGTACTCGATTTTGAACATTTTATACATTACTATTGACTCCATCTGATGTTACTTCACCTATACAGAAGTACATATTAAGACCTACTGAACATGTATCTGCCGAAATGGTTCTCTATCATGAACTTTCTATACATAATCATTGACTCCATCTGATGTTAGATCAGCAAGAGAGTAGTATATTTTGAAAGACCGAACCTATTTTTTGCCAAGGAGTTTTCGATATTGAATTTTTTATATGTAGTCATTGATGCTTTCTGATGTCACATGCAGTAGTCCATATTTGAAGTAATAAACATGTTTCTGGCCCGAGCACTTGATCTATTAATACTTATTGACTCCTTCTAATATTACTTCCGCCATACAGAAGTCCAGATTTAGACCTACTGAACATATTTCTGTCCCAAGGGTCCTCGAGCAACTTTATATACATACTCATTGCCTCAGTTTGATGTTTTTTCAGCCATACAGTATTGCATATTTGACCAACTGGACATAATTCTGGCCAAAGACTACTCGATCTTGAACATTTCATACATTAATATTAACTCCTTCTGATGTTACGTCACCCATACAGCAATCCATATTAGACCCTCTGAACATATTTCTGGTAAATTAGACCTCGATCATGAACGTTCTACTCATTTGACTACGTCTGATGTTAGATCAGCCAGACTGTAGTCCATATTTGACCAGCTGAACAAAACTTCTGGCAAAAGACTCATTGCTCATTGCCTCACTCTGATGTTATTTCAGCCATACAGTAGTTCAAAGGATCTTTGACTTTCTATACATACTCATTGACTCCTTGTAATGTTACTTCAGCCATACAGAAGTCCATAGTAGACCTACTGAATGTATTTCTGGCAAATTAGTCCTCGATCATGAAATTTTTATACATAATCATTGCCTTTATCTGATGTTACATCGGCCAGACAATAGTCCATATTTGACCTACTGAACATATTTCTGACCCAAGAGTCCTCAAATATGAACTTTATATACAGACTCATTAACTCCATAAGATTTTATTTCAGCCATACAAAAATCCACATTTGACCTACTTCAATTTTTTATGTTTCAAGAGTCCTCGGTCATGAATTTTCTATACATACTCTTTGACTCCTTCTGATGATATGTTGTCAGACATAGTGTATTGCATATTTGACCTAATGGACACTTCTGGTCAAAGAGTGCTCGATCCTGAACTTTCTATACATATTAATTGACTTCATCTGAAGTAACATTAGTCAGACAGTCATCCATATTAGATATAATGCACTTAATTCTGGCAAATAAGGTCTCCTCGATCATGAACTCTCTATATTTACTCATAGACTTCATCTGATGTTATATCAGCCAGACAGTAGTCCATAATTGAAGCAATGAGTACTCAATGGCCTGAGTTCTCGATCTTGAACTTTCTATACATACTCATTGACTCCTTCTGATTTTATTTTAGCCAGACAGAAGTCCATATCAGACCTATTTAAATTTTTTCTATCCCAACAGTCCTCGGTCATGAACTTTCTATATACATAGCCTTTGCCTCACTCTGAGGTTACTTCAGCCAAACATGAGCCCATATTTCACCTAATGAACATATTTCTTGCAAATTAGTCTTCGAACAGGAACTTTTTATACAATACTATTGACTCCTGATGTTACATCAGACAGACAGTAGTCCATATTTTTCTTAAAAATATATTTCTGGGCCCAAGAGCACTTAATCTTGAACTGTTTATACATACTAATTGACTCCTATTGATTTAATTTCAGCCATACAGAAGACCATATTGGACCTAATTAAATTTTTTCTGTCCCAACAGTCCTCGATCATGAACTTTTTATACATGCTTGTTGCCTCACTCTGATGTTACTTGAGCCATATGGGCTATATTTGAACACGTTTCTGCACTACTGAACATATTTCTGGCAAATTAGTCCTCAATAATGAGCTTTTTATACATACTCTTTGACTCCTTCTGATGATATGTCAGCCATAGTGTATTGCATATTTGACCTAATGGACATATTTCTGGTCAAAGAGTACTCGATCCTGAATTTTCTATAAACATTCATTAACTCTATCTGAAGTTACATCAGCCAGACAGTCTTCCATATTAGACGTAATGAACATATTTCTGGCAAATTAATTCTCAATCATGTACATTCTATACATACTTATAGACTTCATCTGATGTCAAATCAGCCAGATAGTAGACCATATTTGACCAAATGAACATATTTCTGGCTCAAGAACACTTGATCTTGGATTATCTATACATATTAATTAACTCTTTCTAATGTTACTTCTGCCATGCAGAAGTCCATATTAGACCTACTGAACATATTTCTGGCAAATTAGTCCTTGATCATGAAATTTCTAAACATACTCATTGACTTTATCTGATGTTACATCAGCCAGACAGTAGTCCATATTAGACCTACTGAACATATTTCTTGCAATTTAGTCCTCGATCATGAAATTTCTATACATAATTGTTGCCTTTATCTGATGTTAGATCAGCCAAATAATTTATATTTGACCGACCGAACATTCGATATATTAATTTTTCATATATATATATATATATATATATATATATACTCACTGATGCCTTCTGATGTCACATCAGCCATACAGTAGTCCATGTTTAACCTACTGAACATATTTCTGACCCAAGAGCAACTGATCTCGGAATTTTTATATGTACTCATTGACTCCTTGTAATGTTACTTCAGTAATACAGCAGTCTATATTAGACCAACTGAACATATTTCTGGGAAAATTAGTCCTTAAATATAAACTTTCTATTCAGACTCATTGACTCCTTCTGATACAGTAGTCCATATTTGACCTAATAAACATATTTCTGGCCCAAGAGCACTTGATCTTGGATATTCTATAAATACATATTGACTACTTCTAATGTTACTCCAGCCATACAGAAGTCCATATTAGACCTACTGAACATATTTTTGGCCAAAGAGTATTCGATATTGAACTTTTTATACATACTCATCAACACCTTCTGATACAGTAGTCCATATTTGACCTAATAAACATATTTCTGGCCCAAGAGCGCTTGATCTTGGATATTCTATAAATACATATTGACTACTTCTAATGTTACTTCAGCCATACAGAAGTCCATATTTGACCTACTGAACATAGTTCTGGCCAAAGAGTATCGATATTGAACTTTTTATACATAATCATCGACACCTCCTGATATTACATCAGCTATACAGAAGTCCATTTTGACCGACTAAACATATTTCTGACCCAAGAGTCCTCGATCATGAACTTTCTATTCAGACTGATTGACTCCTTCTGATTATATGTCAGCTTTACAGAAGTCCATATTTGACTATACAGAAGTCTATATTAGAAGTCCATACAGAAGTCCATATTAGACCAACTGAACATATTTCTGGCAAATTAGTCATAGAGTAGTCCATGTTTGTCCTAATGAACATGTTTCTGGCCCAAGAGCAATTGACCTTGGACTTTCTGTACATACTCATTGACTCCTTGTAATGTTACTTCAGCCATACAGAAGTCCATATTAGACCTACTGAATGTATTTCTGGGAAATTAGTCCTCGATCATGAAATTTCTATACATAATCATTGCCTTTATCTGATGTTACATCAGCCAAACAACAGTCCATATTTGACCTACTGAACATATTTCTGGCCAAAGAGTATTCGATATTAAATCTTTATACATATAGACACCGTCTGATTTTACATCAGCTATACAGAAGTCCATATTTGACCTATTAAACATATTTCTGTCCCAAGGGTCCTCGATCTGAACTTTCTATACATATTCATTTCCTCACTCTGATGTTACTTGAGCCACACAATGTTGCATATTTGACCTAATGGATATATTTCTGGAAAAAGGGGATACAATATTGAACTTTTTATATATACACATTGAAGTCTTCTGATGTCAAATAAGCTATATAGAAGTCCATATTTGAATTACTGAACATATTTCTGACCCAAGAGTCCTCAAATATGAACTTTATGTAGAGACTAATTGACTCCATCTGATGTTAAATTAGACAGACAGTTGTCCATATTTGACCTACTGAACATATATCTGACCCAAGAGTCCTCAATCATGAACTTTCTATTCAGACTCATTGACTCCTGATTTTATTTCAGCCATACAGAAGTCCATATGTGACCTACTTAAATTTTTTATGTCTCAAGAGTCCTCGATCATAAATTTTCTATACATACTCATTGCCTCACTCTGATGTTACTTCAGCCATAGAGTATTGCATTTTTGACCTAAAGGACATAATTCTGGCCAAAGAGTACTTGATCTTGAACTCTTCATATATTACTATTGACTCCTTCTGATGTTACTTTGCCCATACAGAAGTCCATATTAGACCCTGTGAACATATTTCTGATAAATTAGTCCTCGATCATGAACATTCTATACTTTACTCATTGACTCCAACTGATCTTAGATTAGCCAGACAGTAGTCCATATTTGACCGACTGAACATACTTCTGGCAAAAGAGTATTCGAAAGTGAATTTTTTATATGTACTTTATATGTAATTTCCTAGAAATATGTTCGGCAGGTCTATTATGGGCTTTAATGGGTTTCAAAAGCTATGTATAGAATGTTTGAGATTGAGAACCCTTTGGCCAGAAAAATGTTCAGTAGGACCTGTTTCTGGGCTTATATATAGCTGAAGTGAAATCAGAGTGAGGCAATGAGTATGTATAGAAAGTTCATGACTGAGGATTCTTTGGATAAAAAAAAATGAAGTAGATCTAATATGGACTTCTGTATGGCTGAAATAAAATCAAAAGGAGTCCAATGTGAATTTTTTATTTTTTGAAAGTTCGAGATGGGCTTATGTACAGCTGAAGTAACATCAGAGTTAGGCAATGTGATCTTTGAAAGATCAATATCGAGTATTCTTAGGCCAGAAATATGTCCATTAGGTCAAATGTGCAATACTCTATGGGTGACGTCATTAGAGTGAGGCAATAAGTATGTATAGAAATTTCATGATCGAGGACTCCTGAGACAGAAACAAATTAAGTAGATCTAATATGGACTACTGTCTCTCTGCTGTGAGGAGTCAATGAGTATGTATAGAGAGTTCATGATTAAGGACTAATTTGCCAAATATGGACTTCTGTATGGGTGAAGTAATATCAAAATGAGTCAACAGTAATATATCAGAAGCTCATGATCAAGTACTCTTTGACCAGAAATGAGTCCATTAGGTCAAATATGCAATGCTCAATGGCTTACGTATCATCAGAAGTTGTTAATGAGTATGTACAGGAAGTTCAGGATGGAGGCCTCTTAGGTCAGAGATATGTTTAGTAGGTCAAATATGGACTTTCTGTATGGGTGAAATAACATCAGAAGTAGTCAGTAGTAATGTATCAAAAGTTCAACAACGAGTACTTTTTTGACCAGAAATATGTCCATTAGGTCAAATATGCAATACTCTGTGGCTGACGTGTGTCATCAGAAGGAGGCAATGAGTATGTATAAAAAGTGCAGAATCGAGTACTAATTTGTCAAAAATATGTTCATTATGGCTGATGTGACATCAGAAGGCATCAGTGAGTTTAAATAAAAAGTTTAATATCAAATACTCTTTGACCAGAAATATGTTCAGTTGGTCAAATATGGACTACTGTCTGGCTGATCTTACATTAGGAGTCAATAGTAATGTATAAAAAGTTCTAGATCAAGTACGTTTTCGCCAGAAATATGCCCATTAGGTCAAATATGTAATACTCTGTGGCTGACTTGTGTCATCAGAAGGAGGCAATGAGCTAATTTGCCAGAAACATTTTCAATGAGTCAAACATGGGCTCATGTATGGCTGAAGTAACATGACAGTAAGGGAATGAGTATGTATAGAAAGTTCATGATCGAGGACTCTTGAGACAAAAACATGTTCACTAGGTCAAATATAGTGTATAGTGTAATGTAACATCATAAGGAGTAAATGAGTATACATAAAAAGTGCAGAATCGAGGACTAATTTGCCAAAAATATGTTCATTATGGCTGATGTGACATCAGAAGGCATCAGTGAGTTTAAATAAAAAGTTTAATATCAAATACTCTTTGACCAGAAATATGCTCAGTTGGTCAAATATGGACTACTGTCTGGCTGATCTTACATTGGAAGGAGTCAATAGTAATGTATGAAAAGTTCTAGATCAAGTACTTATTGGCCAGAAATATTTCCATTAGGTCATATATGCAATACTCTATGGCTGAAGTAACATCAGAGTGAGACAATGAGTATGGTCAGAAAGTTCATGATCGAGGGGATGTTTGGACAAAAAAAAATTTAAGTAGGTTTAAAATGGAATGGTATGGCTGAAAGAAAATCAGAAGGAAACAATGAATATTGTATTGAAAGTTCAAGGTCGAGAACTCTTTTGCCATAAATATATTCAGTAGTTCAAATATGGACCACTGTATGGCTGATGTAACACCAGAAGGAGTCAATGAGCCTGTATAGAAAGTTCACGAACGAGGATTAATTTGACAAAAATATTTTCAATAGGTCAAACATGGGCTCATGTATGGCTGAAGTAACATTAGAGGGAGACAATGAGTATGTATAGAAAGTTCATGATCGAAGACTCTAGGGACAGAAAAAGGTTAAGTAGGTCTAATATGGACTTCTGTATAGATGAAGTAAAATCAGTAGTCAATGAATATGTATAGAAAGTTCAAGATCAAGTATTCTAGGGCCAGAAATATGTTATTAAAGTCAAAAATGGAATACAGTATGGCGTCACTGAGTATATATAAAAAATTCAGTATAGAATACTCTAGCCAGAAATATGTTCAGCAGGTTAAAAATGGGTTTATATATTGCTGAGGTAACATCAGAGTTAGGCAATAAGTATGTATCGAAAGGTCAAGATCGAGTACTCTTGGGCAAGAAATATGTTCAGCAGGACAAATATGGACTATATTCTGGCTGATCTAACATCAGATGGACTCAATGAGTATATATAGAATGTTCGTAATTAAAGACACATTTACCAGAAATATGTTCAGTAAGTCTAATATTGACTTCTGTATGGTTGAAGTGACATCGGAAGAAGTCAATAGTAATGAATGAAAAATTCAAAATCATGTACTATTTGGCCACATATATGTCCATTAGGTCATTATGCAATACTCTATGGCTGATGTATCATCAGAAGAAGTCAATGAGTATGTATAGAAAGTTCATGATCGAGGACTCTTGGGACAGAAACATGTTCAGTAGGTCAAATATGGACTACTGTATGAATGAAATACAATCAAAGTAGTCGATGAATATGTAAAGAAAGTTCAAAATCGATTATTTTTGGGCCAGAAATATGTCCATTAGGTCAAATATGCAATACTCTATGGGCCAGAAATATGTTCAGAAGGTCAAATATGGGCTCATATATGACTGAAGTAACATCAGAAGGAATCAATCAGTATATATATATATATATATATATATATATATAAAAATCAATATCAACTATTCTTTGGCCAGAAATATGTTCAGTAGGTAAAATATAGACTACTGTCTGGCTGATGTAACATCAGAAGGAGTCAATGAGTCTGTATAGAAATTTCATGAACGAGGACTAATTTACCAGAACTATGTTCAGTAAGTCTTATATGGACTTCTGCATGGGTGAAGTAACATCAGAAGGAATCAACAGTAATGTATAAAAATATCAAGATCGAGTACTCTTTAGCCAGAAATATGTCCATTAGATCAAATTTGCAGTACTCTGTGACTGATGTGTCATCAGAAGGAGGCAATGAGTTTGTATAAAAAGATTCAGTATCAAAATCTCTGGCCAGAAATATGTTCAGCAGGCCAAAAATGGTGTCATATATGGCTGAAGTAACTTCAGAGTGAGGCAATAAGTATATTTAGAAAGGTCAAAATCTTGTACTTTTTGGCCAGAAAAATTTCCATTAAGTCAAATATGCAACACTCTATGGCTGAAGTAACATCAGAGTGAGGCAATAAGCATATATAGAGAGCTCACGATCGAGGACTGTTTGGCCAGAAAAGAAAAAAAAAAGTAGGTCTAAAATGGACTTGTATGGCTGAAATAAAATCAGAAGGAGTCAATGAATTGGAAGTTCAAGATCGAGAACTCCTGGGCCAGAAATATGGTCAGCAGGTTAAACATGGGCTCATGTATGGCTGAAGTAACATCAGAAGGAATCAATGAGTCTGTATAGAAATTTCATGAACGAGGACTAATTTGCCAGAAATATGTTCAGTAAGTCTAATATGGACTTCTGTATGGGTGAAGTAACATCAGAAGGGGTCAACTGTAATGTATAAAAATATCAAGATCGAGTACTCTTTAGCCAGAAATATGTCCATTAGGTCAAATATGCAAAACTCTATGGCTGATGTGTCATCAGAAGGAGGCAATGAGTTTGTATAAAAAGATTCAGTATCAAAAACTCTGGCCAGAAATATGTTCAGCAGGTCAAAAATGGGGTTATATATAGCTGAAGTAACTTCAGAGTGAGGCAATAAGTATATATAGAAAGGTCAAGATCTTGTACATTTTGGCCAGAAAAATTTCCATTAAGTCAAATATGCAACACTCTATGGCTGAAGTAACATCAGAGTGAGGCAATAAGCATATATAGAGAGCTCACGATCGAGGACTGTTTGGCCAGAAAAGAAAAAAAAAAGTAGGTCTAAAATGGACTTGTATATGGCTGAAATAAAATCAAAAGGAGTCAATGAATATGTATTGGATGTTCAAGATCGAGAACTCTTGGGTCAGAAATATGTTCAGTAGGTCAAACATGGGCTCATGTATGGCTGAAGTAACCTCAGAATGAGTCAATGAGTCTGTATAGAAAGGTCAAGATCATGTACTTTTTGGCCAGAAATATTTCCATTAAGTCAAATATGCAACACTCTATGGCTGAAGTAACATCAGAGTGAGGCAACTGTAAGCATATATAGAGAGCTCACGATCGAGGACTGTTTGGCCAGAAAAAAAAATTTAAGTAGGTCTAAAATGGACTACTGTATGGCTGAAATGAAATCAAAAGGAGTCAATGAATATGTATTGGATGTTCAAGATCGAGAACTCTTGGGCCAGAAATATGTTCAGTAGGTCAAATATGAACTACTGTATGGATGAAATAAAATCAGAAGTAATCGATGAATATGTAAAGAAAGTTCAAGATCGAGGACTAATTTGCCAAAAATATGTTCATTAGGTCAAATATGGAAGTCTGTATGGATGATGTGACATCAGAAGGCATCAACGAGTATATATAAAAAATTCATCTGGCCAGTAATATGTTCAGTAGGTCAAGAATGGTTTCATATACGGCTGAAGTAACATCAGAGTGAGGCAATGAGTATGTATAGGAAGGTCAAGATCGAGTACTCTTGGGCCAGAAATATGTTCACGGGGTCAAATATGGACCACTCTCTGGCTGATCTAACATAAGATGGACTCAATGAGTATGTATAGAACGTTCATGATCGAGGACTGTTTGGATAGAAAAAAATTTAAGTAGGTTTAAAATGGACTTCTGTATGGCTGAAATTAACTGAGAACGAGTCAATGAATATGTATTGAAAGTTTAAGATCGAGTAATCTTTGGCCTGAAATATGTCCATTAGGTCAAATATGCAATACTCTATGGCAGATGTATAATCAGAAGGAGTCAATGTTTATGTATAAAAAGTTCATAATCGAGGACAAATTTGCCAGAAATATGTCCCGTAGGTCAAACATGGACTCATGTTTGGCTGAAGTAACATGAAGGCCTAAATGAGTATGTAGAGAAAGTTCAAGAACGAGTACTCTTGGGGCAGAAATATGTTCATTATGTCAAATATGGAGTACTGTATGGTTGATGTAACATCAGGAGGAGTCAATAGCAATGTATGACAAGTTCAAGATCGAGTACTCTTTGGCCAGAATTATGCCTATTTGGTCAAATATACAATACTCTATGGCTAACGTATCATCAGAAGAAGTCAATGAGTATGTACAAAAAAGTTTATGATCGAGGACTAATTTGCCAGAGATATGTTCTGTAGGTCAAACATGGGCTGAGGTGTGGCTGAAGTAACATCAGAGTTAGGCAATGAGAATGTATAGAAAGTTCATGATCGAGTACTCTTTGGCCTGAAATATGCCCATTAGGTCAAATATGCAATACTCTATGGCAGATGTATAATCAGAAGGATTCAATATGTATGTATAAAAGGTTCATAATCGAGGACAAATTTGCCAGAAATATGTTCCATAGGTCAAACATGGACTCATGTTTGGCTGAAGTAACATGAAGGACTCAATAAGTATATATAGAAAGTTCAAGAACGAGTACTCTTGGGCCAGAAATATGTTCATTATGTCAAATATGGAGTACTGTATGGTTGATGTAACATCAGAAGGAGTCAATAGTAAAGTATGAAAAGTTCAAGATCGAGTACTCTTTGGCCAGAATTATGCCTATTTGGTCAAATATGCAATACTCTATGGGCTGACGTATCATCAGAAGAAGTCAATGAGCATGTACAAAATAGTGTATGATCGAGGACTAGTTTGCCAGAGATATGTTCTGTAGGTCAAACATGGGCTGAGGTATGGCTGAAGTAACATAAGAGTCAGGCAATGAGAAGGTATAGAAAGTTCATGATCGGGGACTCTTGGGACAGAAATATGTTCAGTAGGTCAAATATAGACTACCGTATAGCTGATATAATATCAGAAGGCTTCAATGAGTATATACAAAAAGTTAAATATCAAATACACTTTGGCCAAGAAATATGTTCAGTAGGTCAAATATGCACTTCTATATGGCTGAAGTAACATCAGATAAAGTCAATGCGTATGTAAAGAATGTTCATGATCAAAGTACTAATTTGCCAGAAATATGTTCAGTAGGTCTAATATGGACTTCTATATGTCTGAAGTAACATTAGAAGGAGTGATAGATTATGTATAGAAAGTTCAAGATCAAGTGCTATTTGGCCAGAAATATTTTTATTAAGTCAAATATGAACTTCTATATGGCTGATGTGACATCAGAAGGCGTCAGTGAGTATATATAAACGGTTTAATATCAAATACTCTTTGACCAGAAATATGTTTAGTTGGTCAAATATGGACTACTGTCTGGCTGATCTCACATCAGAAGGAGTCAATAGTAATGTATGAAAAGTTCAAGATCATGTACTTTTTGGCCAGAAAAATTTCCATTAGGTCAAATATGCAACACTCTATGGCTGAAGTAACATCAGAGCGAGGCAATAAGCATATACAGAACGATCGAGGACTGTTTGGACAGAAAAAAAAAATTTAAGTAGGTCTAAAATGGACTTGAATGGCTGAAATAAAATCAAAAGGACTCAATGAATATGTATTGGATGTTCAAGATCGAGAACTCTTGGGCCAGAAATATGTTCAGTAAGTCTAATATGGACTTCTGTATGGGTGAAGTAACATCAGAAGGAGTCAATTGTAATGTATAAAAATATCAAGATCGAGTACTCTTTAGCCAGAAATATGTCCATTAGGTCAAATATGCAATACTCTGTGGCTGATGTGTCATCAGGAAGAGGCAATGAGTTTGTATAAAAAAATTCTTTATCAAAACCTCTGGCCTGAAATATGTTCAGCAGGTCAAAAATGGGTTCATATATGGCTGAAGTAACTTCAGAGTGAGGCAATAAGTATGTATAGAAAGGTCAAGATCAAGCACTCTTGGGCAAGAAATATGTTCAGCAGGACAAATATGCACTACTGCCTTGCTGATCTAACATCAGATGGACTCAGTGAGTATCTATAGAATGTTCAAAATCGAGGACTAATTTACCATAAATATGTTCAGAAATATGTTCAGTAGGTCAATACTTCTGTATGGTTGAAGTGACATCAGAAGGAGTCAAAAGTAATGAATGAAAAGTTCAAAATCGAGTACTGTTTGGCCAGAAATATTTCCTTTAGGTCAAATAGGCAATACTCTATGGCTGACGTATCATCAGAAGTCCATGAGTATGTATAGAAAGATCATGATCGAGGACTCTTGGGACAGAAACAAGTTCAGTAGGTCAAGTATGGACTACTGTATGGATGAAATAAAATCAGAAGTAATCGATGAACATGTAAAAAAGTTCAAGTTCGAGGACTAATTTGCCAAAAATATGTTCATTAGGTCAAATATGGAAGTCTGTATGGCTGATGTGACATCAGAAGGCATCAACGAGTATGTATAAAAAATTCAATATCGAATACTCTGGCCAGTAATTTGTTCAGTAGGTCAAGAATAGGTTCATATATGTCTGAAGTAACATCAGAGTGAGGCAATGAGTATGTATAGGAAGGTCAAGATCGATTACTCTTGGGCCAGAAATATGTTCACTGGGTCCAATATGGACCATTCTCCGGCTGATCTAACATCAGATGGACTCAATGAGTATGTATAGAACGTTCATGATCGAGGACTGTTTGGACAGAAAGAAAAATGTAACTAGGTCTAAAATGGACTTCTGTATGGCTGAAATTAACTGAGAAGGAGTCAATGAATTTGTATTGAAAGTTCAAGATCGAGAGCTCGGGCCAGAAATATGTTCAGAAGGTCAAACATGGGCTCATATATGGCTGAAATAACATCAGAAGGAATCAATCAGTATATATATATATATATATATATATAAAAAATCAATATCAACTATTCTTTGGCCAGAAATATGTTCAGTAGGTAAAATATGGACTACTGTCTGGCTGATGTAACATCAGAAGGAGTCAATGAGTCTGTTTAGAAATTTCATGAACGAGGACTAATTTGCCAGAAATATGTTCAGTAAGTCTAGTATGGACTTCTGCATGGGTGAAGTAACATTAGAAAGAATCAACAGTAATGTATGAAACTATCAAGATCGAGTTCTCTTTAGCCAGAAATATGTCCATTAGGTCAAATATGCAGTACTCTGTGACTGATGTGTCATCAGAAGGAGGCAATGAGTTTGTATAAAAAGATTCAGTATCAAAATCTCTGGCCAGAAATATGTTCAGCAGGCCAAAAATGGTGTCATATATGGCTGAAGTAACTTCAGAGTGAGGCAATAAGTATATATAGAAAGGTCAAGATCATGTACTTTTTGGCCAGAAAAATTTCCATTAAGTCAAATATGCAACACTCTATGGCTGAAGTAACATCAGAGTGAGGCAATAAGCATATATAGAGAGCTCACGATCGAGGACTGTTTGGCCAGAAAAAAAAAATTTAAGTAGGTCTAAAATGGACTTGTATGGCTGAAATGAAATCAAAAGGAGTCAATGAATATGTATTGGATGTTCAAGATCGAGAACTCTTGGGCCAGAAATATGTTCAGTAGGTCAAATATGAACTACTGTATGGATGAAATAAAATCAGAAGTAATCGATGAATATGTAAAGAAAGTTCAAGATCGAGGACTAATTTGCCAAAAATATGTTCATTAGGTCAAATATGGAAGTCTGTATGGATGATGTGACATCAGAAGGCATCAACGAGTATATATAAAAAATTCATCTGGCCAGTAATATGTTCAGTAGGTCAAGAATGGTTTCATATACGGCTGAAGTAACATCAGAGTGAGGCAATGAGTATGTATAGGAAGGTCAAGATCGAGTACTCTTGGGCCAGAAATATGTTCACGGGGTCAAATATGGACCACTCTCTGGCTGATCTAACATAAGATGGACTCAATGAGTATGTATAGAACGTTCATGATCGAGGACTGTTTGGATAGAAAAAAAAATTTAAGTAGGTTTAAAATGGACTTCTGTATGGCTGAAATTAACTGAGAACGAGTCAATGAATATGTATTGAAAGTTTAAGATCGAGTAATCTTTGGCCTGAAATATGTCCATTAGGTCAAATATGCAATACTCTATGGCAGATGTATAATCAGAAGGAGTCAATGTTTATGTATAAAAAGTTCATAATCGAGGACAAATTTGCCAGAAATATGTCCCGTAGGTCAAACATGGACTCATGTTTGGCTGAAGTAACATGAAGGCCTAAATGAGTATGTAGAGAAAGTTCAAGAACGAGTACTCTTGGGGCAGAAATATGTTCATTATGTCAAATATGGAGTACTGTATGGTTGATGTAACATCAGGAGGAGTCAATAGCAATGTATGACAAGTTCAAGATCGAGTACTCTTTGGCCAGAATTATGCCTATTTGGTCAAATATACAATACTCTATGGCTAACGTATCATCAGAAGAAGTCAATGAGTATGTACAAAAAAGTTTATGATCGAGGACTAATTTGCCAGAGATATGTTCTGTAGGTCAAACATGGGCTGAGGTGTGGCTGAAGTAACATCAGAGTTAGGCAATGAGAATGTATAGAAAGTTCATGATCGAGTACTCTTTGGCCTGAAATATGCCCATTAGGTCAAATATGCAATACTCTATGGCAGATGTATAATCAGAAGGATTCAATATGTATGTATAAAAGGTTCATAATCGAGGACAAATTTGCCAGAAATATGTTCCATAGGTCAAACATGGACTCATGTTTGGCTGAAGTAACATGAAGGACTCAATAAGTATATATAGAAAGTTCAAGAACGAGTACTCTTGGGCCAGAAATATGTTCATTATGTCAAATATGGAGTACTGTATGGTTGATGTAACATCAGAAGGAGTCAATAGTAAAGTATGAAAAGTTCAAGATCGAGTACTCTTTGGCCAGAATTATGCCTATTTGGTCAAATATGCAATACTCTATGGGCTGACGTATCATCAGAAGAAGTCAATGAGCATGTACAAAATAGTGTATGATCGAGGACTAGTTTGCCAGAGATATGTTCTGTAGGTCAAACATGGGCTGAGGTATGGCTGAAGTAACATAAGAGTCAGGCAATGAGAAGGTATAGAAAGTTCATGATCGGGGACTCTTGGGACAGAAATATGTTCAGTAGGTCAAATATAGACTACCGTATAGCTGATATAATATCAGAAGGCTTCAATGAGTATATACAAAAAGTTAAATATCAAATACACTTTGGCCAAGAAATATGTTCAGTAGGTCAAATATGCACTTCTATATGGCTGAAGTAACATCAGATAAAGTCAATGCGTATGTAAAGAATGTTCATGATCAAAGTACTAATTTGCCAGAAATATGTTCAGTAGGTCTAATATGGACTTCTATATGTCTGAAGTAACATTAGAAGGAGTGATAGATTATGTATAGAAAGTTCAAGATCAAGTGCTATTTGGCCAGAAATATTTTTATTAAGTCAAATATGAACTTCTATATGGCTGATGTGACATCAGAAGGCGTCAGTGAGTATATATAAACGGTTTAATATCAAATACTCTTTGACCAGAAATATGTTTAGTTGGTCAAATATGGACTACTGTCTGGCTGATCTCACATCAGAAGGAGTCAATAGTAATGTATGAAAAGTTCAAGATCATGTACTTTTTGGCCAGAAAAATTTCCATTAGGTCAAATATGCAACACTCTATGGCTGAAGTAACATCAGAGCGAGGCAATAAGCATATACAGAACGATCGAGGACTGTTTGGACAGAAAAAAAAAATTTAAGTAGGTCTAAAATGGACTTGAATGGCTGAAATAAAATCAAAAGGACTCAATGAATATGTATTGGATGTTCAAGATCGAGAACTCTTGGGCCAGAAATATGTTCAGTAAGTCTAATATGGACTTCTGTATGGGTGAAGTAACATCAGAAGGAGTCAATTGTAATGTATAAAAATATCAAGATCGAGTACTCTTTAGCCAGAAATATGTCCATTAGGTCAAATATGCAATACTCTGTGGCTGATGTGTCATCAGGAGGTAATGAGTTTGTATATAAAAATTAATTATCGAAAACTCTGGCCAGAAATATGTTCAGCAGGTCAAAAATGGGTTCATATATGGCTGAAGTAACTTCAGAGTGAGGCAATAAGTATGTATAGAAAGGTCAAGATCGAGTACTCTTGGGCAAGAAATATGTTCAGCAGGACAAATATGGACTACTGTCTTGCTGATCTAACATCAGATGGACTCAATGAGTATCTATAGAATGTTCAAAATCGAGGACTAATTTACCATAAATATGTTCAGAAATATGTTCAGTAGGTCAATACTTCTGTATGGTTGAAGTGACATCAGAAGGAGTCAAAAGTAATGAATGAAAAGTTCAAAATCGAGTACTGTTTGGCCAGAAATATTTCCTTTAGGTCAAATAGGCAATACTCTATGGCTGACGTATCATCAGAAGTCCATGAGTATGTATAGAAAGATCATGATCGAGGACTCTTGGGACAGAAACAAGTTCAGTAGGTCAAGTATGGACTACTGTATGGATGAAATAAAATCAGAAGTAATCGATGAACATGTAAAAAAGTTCAAGTTCGAGGACTAATTTGCCAAAAATATGTTCATTAGGTCAAATATGGAAGTCTGTATGGCTGATGTGACATCAGAAGGCATCAACGAGTATGTATAAAAAATTCAATATCGAATACTCTGGCCAGTAATTTGTTCAGTAGGTCAAGAATAGGTTCATATATGTCTGAAGTAACATCAGAGTGAGGCAATGAGTATGTATAGGAAGGTCAAGATCGATTACTCTTGGGCCAGAAATATGTTCACTGGGTCCAATATGGACCATTCTCCGGCTGATCTAACATCAGATGGACTCAATGAGTATGTATAGAACGTTCATGATCGAGGACTGTTTGGACAGAAAGAAAAATGTAACTAGGTCTAAAATGGACTTCTGTATGGCTGAAATTAACTGAGAAGGAGTCAATGAATTTGTATTGAAAGTTCAAGATCGAGAGCTCGGGCCAGAAATATGTTCAGAAGGTCAAACATGGGCTCATATATGGCTGAAATAACATCAGAAGGAATCAATCAGTATATATATATATATATATATATAAAAAATCAATATCAACTATTCTTTGGCCAGAAATATGTTCAGTAGGTAAAATATGGACTACTGTCTGGCTGATGTAACATCAGAAGGAGTCAATGAGTCTGTTTAGAAATTTCATGAACGAGGACTAATTTGCCAGAAATATGTTCAGTAAGTCTAGTATGGACTTCTGCATGGGTGAAGTAACATTAGAAAGAATCAACAGTAATGTATGAAACTATCAAGATCGAGTTCTCTTTAGCCAGAAATATGTCCATTAGGTCAAATATGCAGTACTCTGTGACTGATGTGTCATCAGAAGGAGGCAATGAGTTTGTATAAAAAGATTCAGTATCAAAATCTCTGGCCAGAAATATGTTCAGCAGGCCAAAAATGGTGTCATATATGGCTGAAGTAACTTCAGAGTGAGGCAATAAGTATATATAGAAAGGTCAAGATCATGTACTTTTTGGCCAGAAAAATTTCCATTAAGTCAAATATGCAACACTCTATGGCTGAAGTAACATCAGAGTGAGGCAATAAGCATATATAGAGAGCTCACGATCGAGGACTGTTTGGCCAGAAAAAAAAAATTTAAGTAGGTCTAAAATGGACTTGTATGGCTGAAATGAAATCAAAAGGAGTCAATGAATATGTATTGGATGTTCAAGATCGAGAACTCTTGGGCCAGAAATATGTTCAGTAGGTCAAATATGAACTACTGTATGGATGAAATAAAATCAGAAGTAATCGATGAATATGTAAAGAAAGTTCAAGATCGAGGACTAATTTGCCAAAAATATGTTCATTAGGTCAAATATGGAAGTCTGTATGGATGATGTGACATCAGAAGGCATCAACGAGTATATATAAAAAATTCATCTGGCCAGTAATATGTTCAGTAGGTCAAGAATGGTTTCATATACGGCTGAAGTAACATCAGAGTGAGGCAATGAGTATGTATAGGAAGGTCAAGATCGAGTACTCTTGGGCCAGAAATATGTTCACGGGGTCAAATATGGACCACTCTCTGGCTGATCTAACATAAGATGGACTCAATGAGTATGTATAGAACGTTCATGATCGAGGACTGTTTGGATAGAAAAAAAAATTTAAGTAGGTTTAAAATGGACTTCTGTATGGCTGAAATTAACTGAGAACGAGTCAATGAATATGTATTGAAAGTTTAAGATCGAGTAATCTTTGGCCTGAAATATGTCCATTAGGTCAAATATGCAATACTCTATGGCAGATGTATAATCAGAAGGAGTCAATGTTTATGTATAAAAAGTTCATAATCGAGGACAAATTTGCCAGAAATATGTCCCGTAGGTCAAACATGGACTCATGTTTGGCTGAAGTAACATGAAGGCCTAAATGAGTATGTAGAGAAAGTTCAAGAACGAGTACTCTTGGGGCAGAAATATGTTCATTATGTCAAATATGGAGTACTGTATGGTTGATGTAACATCAGGAGGAGTCAATAGCAATGTATGACAAGTTCAAGATCGAGTACTCTTTGGCCAGAATTATGCCTATTTGGTCAAATATACAATACTCTATGGCTAACGTATCATCAGAAGAAGTCAATGAGTATGTACAAAAAAGTTTATGATCGAGGACTAATTTGCCAGAGATATGTTCTGTAGGTCAAACATGGGCTGAGGTGTGGCTGAAGTAACATCAGAGTTAGGCAATGAGAATGTATAGAAAGTTCATGATCGAGTACTCTTTGGCCTGAAATATGCCCATTAGGTCAAATATGCAATACTCTATGGCAGATGTATAATCAGAAGGATTCAATATGTATGTATAAAAGGTTCATAATCGAGGACAAATTTGCCAGAAATATGTTCCATAGGTCAAACATGGACTCATGTTTGGCTGAAGTAACATGAAGGACTCAATAAGTATATATAGAAAGTTCAAGAACGAGTACTCTTGGGCCAGAAATATGTTCATTATGTCAAATATGGAGTACTGTATGGTTGATGTAACATCAGAAGGAGTCAATAGCAACGTATAAGAAGTTCAAGATCGAGTTCTCTTTGGCCAGAAAAATGTCCATTAGGTCAAATCTGCAATACTCTATGGCTTAAGCAACATCAGAGTGAGGCAATAAGCAGGTATAGAAAGTTCACGATCGAGGACTGTTTGGACAGAAAAAATATATAAGTAGGTCTAAAATGGACTTATAATGGCTGAAATAAAATCAGAAGGAGTCAATGAATATGTATTGGAAGTTCAAGTTCGAGTACTCTTTGGCCAGAAATATGTTCATTAGGTCAAATATAGACTACTGTCTGGATGAAATAATATCAGAAGTAATCAATGAATATGTACAGAAAGTTCAAGATCGAGGACTAATTTGGCCAAAAAATATGTTCATTAGGTCAAATATGCAAGTCTGTATGGCTGATGTGACATCAGATAAAGTCAATGCGTATGTAAAGAATGTTCATGATCAAAGTACTAATTTGCCAGAAATATGTTCAGTAGGTCAAGAATAGGTTCATATATGGCTGAAGTAACATCACAGTTAGGCAATAAGAATGTATAGAAAGTTCAAGATCAAGTGCTCTTTGGCCAGAAATATTTTCAAGTCAAATATGGACCATTCTCTGGCTGATCTAACATCAGATGGACTCAATGAGTATGTATAGAACGGTTTCATGATCGAGGACTGTTTGGATAGAAAAAAAATGTTAAGTAGGTTCAAATATGGACTTCTGTATGGCTGAAATTAACTGAGAAGGAGTCAATAGAATATGTATTTAAAGTTCAAGATCGAGTACTCTTTGGCCAGAAATTTGTCCTTTAGGTCAAATATGCAATACTCTGTATTGCTGACGTATTATCAGAAGGAGTCAATGTTTATGTATAAAAAGTTCATAATCGAGGACTGTTTGGACAGAAAAAAAAATTTAAGTAGGTCTAAAATGGACTCATGAATGGCTGAAATAACATGATCAAAAGGACTCAATGAAGTATGTATTAGAAAGTTCAAGATCAAGTACTATGCCAGATATATGTTCAGTAGGTCTGGACTTCTGTATGGGTGAAGTAAAATCAGAAGGAGTCAATATTAATGTATGAAAAGTTCAGAATTGAGTACTCTTTGGTCAGAAATATGTCGATTAGATCAAATATGCAATACTCCTTGGCTAACGTATCATCAGAAGAAGTCAATGAGTATGTATAAAAAGTTCATGGGCGAGGACTAATTTGCCAGAGATATGTTCTGTAGGTCAAGCATGGACTCATGTATGGCTAAAGTAACATTAGAGTGAGGCAAAGAGCATGTATAGAAAGTTCAAGATCGAGTACACTTTGGCCCAAAATATTTTTAGTAGGTCAAATATGTATTAATGTCTGGCTGATGTAACATCAGAAGGATTCATTGAGTATGTATAGGAAGGTCATAATCGTGGACAAATTTGCTAGAAATATGTTCCTTAAGTCAAACATGGACTCATGTTTGGCTGTAGTAACATGAAGGATTCAATGATTATATATAGAAAGTTCAAGAACGAGTACTCTTGGGTCAGAAATTTGTTCATTATGTCAAATATGGACTACTGTCTGGGTGATGTATCATCAGAAGAAGTCAATGAGTAATGAATCAAAAGTTCATGATCGAGTACTCTTGGCCAGAAATATATGCTTTAGGTCAAATATGCAATACTCTATGGGTTACGTGTAATCAGAAGGAGTCAATGATTATGTATTAAAAGTTCATGATCGAAGACTAATTTGCCAGACATATGTTATGTAGGTCAAATATGGGCTGATGTATAGCTGTAGTAACATCAGAGTCAGTGAGTTTGTATAGAAAGTTCAGGATCAAGTCCTCTTGGGCCAGAAATATGTTCATTAGGTCAAATATGGAATACTGTATGGCTGATGAGACATCAGAAGGTGTCAATGAGTATATATAAAAAATTCAGTATTGAATACTCTTTGGCCAGAAATATGTTCAGTAGGTCTAATGGACTCAGATGGAGTCAATGAGTACGTATAGAAAGTTCATGATCGAGGACTAATTTGCCAGAAATATGTTCAGTAGGTCTAAAATTGACTTCCATATTGGCGAAGAAACATAGGAGTGAGGCAAAGAGTATGTATAGAAAGTTCAAGATTGAGTACTCTTGGGCCAGAAATATTTTTATTAGGTCAAATATGAACTTCTATATGGCTGATGTGACATCAGAGGGAGTCAATGAGTATATATAAAGTTCAATATCAAATACTCTTTGACCAGAAATATGTTCAGTTGGTCAAATATCATTTGGCTGATCTTACATCAGAAGGAATCAATAGTAATGTATGAAAAATTCAAGATCAAGTACTTTTTGGCCAGAAATATTTCCATTAGGTCAAATATGCAATACTCTGTGGCTGAAGTAACATCAGAGTGAAGGCAATAAGCATATACAGAACGATCGAGGACTGTTTGCACAGAAAAAAAATTAAGTAGGTCTAAAATGGACTTGTATGGCTGAAAACAAATCAGAAGGAGTCGATGAATATGTATTGAAAGTTCAAGAACAATGACTCTTTGGCCAGAAATATGTTCAGTAGATCAAATATAGATTTCTGTATGGGTGAAGTAACATCAGAAGGAGTCAATAGTAATGTATAAAAATATCAAGATTGAGTACTCTGTAGCCAGAAATATGTCCATTAGGTCAAATATGCAATACTCTGTGGCTGATGTGTCATCAGAAGGAGGCAATGATTTTGTATAAAAAAATTCATTATCAAAAACTCTGGCCAGAAATATGTTCAGCAGGTCAAAAATGGGTTCATATATGCCTGAAGTAACTTCAGAGTGAGGCAATAAGTATGTGTAGAAAGGTCAAGATCGAGTACTCTTGGGCTTGAAATATGATCAGCAGAACAAATATGCACTACTGTCTTGCTGATCTAACATCAGATGGACTCAATGAGTATCTATAGAATGTTCCAAATCGAGGACTAATTTACCATAAATATGTTCAGAAATATGTTCAGTAGGTCAAATATGGACTTCTGTATGGGGGAAGTGACATCGGAAGGAGTCAAAAGTAATGAATGAAAAGTTCAAGATCGAGTACTGTTTGGCCAGAAATATTTCCATTAGGTCAAATTTGCAATATTCTATGGCTGACGTATCATCAGAAGTCCATGAGTATGTATAGAAAGATCATGATCGAGGACTCTTGGGACAGAAACAAGTTCAGTAGGTCAAGTATGGACTACTGTATGGATGAAATAAAATCAGAAGTAATCGATGAACATGTAAAAAAGTTCAAGTTCGAGGACTAATTTGCCAAAAATATGTTCATTAGGTCAAATATGGAAGTCTGTATGGCTGATGTGACATCAGAAGGCATCAACGAGTATGTATAAAAAATTCAATATCGAATACTCTGGCCAGTAATTTGTTCAGTAGGTCAAGAATAGGTTCATATATGTCTGAAGTAACATCAGAGTGAGGCAATGAGTATGTATAGGAAGGTCAAGATCGATTACTCTTGGGCCAGAAATATGTTCACTGGGTCCAATATGGACCATTCTCCGGCTGATCTAACATCAGATGGACTCAATGAGTATGTATAGAACGTTCATGATCGAGGACTGTTTGGACAGAAAGAAAAATGTAACTAGGTCTAAAATGGACTTCTGTATGGCTGAAATTAACTGAGAAGGAGTCAATGAATTTGTATTGAAAGTTCAAGATCGAGAGCTCGGGCCAGAAATATGTTCAGAAGGTCAAACATGGGCTCATATATGGCTGAAATAACATCAGAAGGAATCAATCAGTATATATATATATATATATATATAAAAAATCAATATCAACTATTCTTTGGCCAGAAATATGTTCAGTAGGTAAAATATGGACTACTGTCTGGCTGATGTAACATCAGAAGGAGTCAATGAGTCTGTTTAGAAATTTCATGAACGAGGACTAATTTGCCAGAAATATGTTCAGTAAGTCTAGTATGGACTTCTGCATGGGTGAAGTAACATTAGAAAGAATCAACAGTAATGTATGAAACTATCAAGATCGAGTTCTCTTTAGCCAGAAATATGTCCATTAGGTCAAATATGCAGTACTCTGTGACTGATGTGTCATCAGAAGGAGGCAATGAGTTTGTATAAAAAGATTCAGTATCAAAATCTCTGGCCAGAAATATGTTCAGCAGGCCAAAAATGGTGTCATATATGGCTGAAGTAACTTCAGAGTGAGGCAATAAGTATATATAGAAAGGTCAAGATCATGTACTTTTTGGCCAGAAAAATTTCCATTAAGTCAAATATGCAACACTCTATGGCTGAAGTAACATCAGAGTGAGGCAATAAGCATATATAGAGAGCTCACGATCGAGGACTGTTTGGCCAGAAAAAAAAAATTTAAGTAGGTCTAAAATGGACTTGTATGGCTGAAATGAAATCAAAAGGAGTCAATGAATATGTATTGGATGTTCAAGATCGAGAACTCTTGGGCCAGAAATATGTTCAGTAGGTCAAATATGAACTACTGTATGGATGAAATAAAATCAGAAGTAATCGATGAATATGTAAAGAAAGTTCAAGATCGAGGACTAATTTGCCAAAAATATGTTCATTAGGTCAAATATGGAAGTCTGTATGGATGATGTGACATCAGAAGGCATCAACGAGTATATATAAAAAATTCATCTGGCCAGTAATATGTTCAGTAGGTCAAGAATGGTTTCATATACGGCTGAAGTAACATCAGAGTGAGGCAATGAGTATGTATAGGAAGGTCAAGATCGAGTACTCTTGGGCCAGAAATATGTTCACGGGGTCAAATATGGACCACTCTCTGGCTGATCTAACATAAGATGGACTCAATGAGTATGTATAGAACGTTCATGATCGAGGACTGTTTGGATAGAAAACAAAATTTAATTAGGTCTAAAATGGACTTGTATGTTTGAAATTAACTGAGAACGAGTCAATGAATATGTATTGAAAGTTTAAGATCGAGTAATCTTTGGCCTGAAATATGTCCATTAGGTCAAATATGCAATACTCTATGGCAGATGTATAATCAGAAGGAGTCAATGTTTATGTATAAAAAGTTCATAATCGAGGACAAATTTGCCAGAAATATGTCCCGTAGGTCAAACATGGACTCATGTTTGGCTGAAGTAACATGAAGGACTAAATGAGTATGTAGAGAAAGTTCAAGAACGAGTACTCTTGGGGCAGAAATATGTTCATTATGTCAAATATGGAGTACTGTATGGTTGATGTAACATCAGGAGGAGTCAATAGCAATGTATGACAAGTTCAAGATCGAGTACTCTTTGGCCAGAATTATGCCTATTTGGTCAAATATACAATACTCTATGGCTAACGTATCATCAGAAGAAGTCAATGAGTATGTACAAAAAAGTTTATGATCGAGGACTAATTTGCCAGAGATATGTTCTGTAGGTCAAACATGGGCTGAGGTGTGGCTGAAGTAACATCAGAGTTAGGCAATGAGAATGTATAGAAAGTTCATGATCGAGTACTCTTTGGCCTGAAATATGCCCATTAGGTCAAATATGCAATACTCTATGGCAGATGTATAATCAGAAGGATTCAATATGTATGTATAAAAGGTTCATAATCGAGGACAAATTTGCCAGAAATATGTTCCATAGGTCAAACATGGACTCATGTTTGGCTGAAGTAACATGAAGGACTCAATAAGTATATATAGAAAGTTCAAGAACGAGTACTCTTGGGCCAGAAATATGTTCATTATGTCAAATATGGAGTACTGTATGGTTGATGTAACATCAGAAGGAGTCAATAGTAAAGTATGAAAAGTTCACGAACGAGTACTCTTGGGCCAGAAATTTGTTCATTATGTCAAATATGCAATGCTCTATGGCTGACGTATCATCAGAAGAAGTCAATGAGTATGTACAAAAAAGTTTATTATCGAGGACTAATTTGCCAGAGATATGTTCTGTAGGTCAAACATGGGCTGAGTTATGGCTGAAGTAACATCACAGTTAGGCAATAAGAATGTATAGAAAGTTCATGATCAAGGACTCTTTGGACACAAATATGTTCAGTAGGTCAAATATAGACTACCGTATAGCTGATGTAATATCAGAAGGCTTCAATGAGTATATACAAAAAGTTGAAACTCAAATACACTTTGGCCAAAAAATATGTTCAGTAGGTCAAATACGGACTTCTATATGGCTGAAGTAACATTAGATAAAGTCAATGAGTAATGTAAAGAAAGTTCAAGATCGAGTACTAATTGGCCAGAAATATGAGATTCAGTAGGTCAAATATGCAATACTCTATAACTGAAGTAACATTGGAAGGAGTCAGTGAGTTTGTGTAAAAAGTTCATGGTCGAGGCCTAATTTGCCAGAAATATGTTCAGTATGTCTATTATGAACTTCTATATGGTTCAATTAAGATCAGAAGGAATCAGTGAGTAATGTATGAAAAGTTCAAGATCGAGAACTCTTTGGCCAGAAATATGTCCATTAGGTCAAATATTCAATACTCTATAGTTTAAGTTTCATCAGAAGGTGTCAATGAGTCAGTATGGAAGGTTCTTGAAAGAGAACTAATTTGCCAGAAATATGTTCTGTAGGTCATACATTGGCTCATGTATGGCTGAAGTAACATCAGAGGGAAGCAAAGAGTATACATAGAAAATTCATGATCAAGGACACTTGGGATAAAACAATGTTTAATTAGGTCTAATATGAATTTTGTTATGGCTGAAATAAAATCAGAAGGACTCAATGAGTATGTATATAAGGTTAATGATCGAGGACTAATTTGATGGAAATATGTTCAGTAGGTCTAATATGGACTTCTGTAGGGGTGAGGCAACATAAGAAGGAATCAATAGTTAATGTATGAAAAGTTCAAGATCGAGTACTCTTTGGCCAATGTCCTTTAGTTCAAATATGCAATACTCTATAAATGCTTTTTATCGGGAGTCAATGAGTCAGTATTGAAAGTTCTTTATGAAGGACTAATATGCCAGAAATATTTTTCTTATGTCAAACATGGGCTCATGTATGGCTGAAGTAAAAAGTAGTCAATAGTAATGTATGAAATGTTCAAAATCGTGAACTCCTTGGCCAGAAATATGTCCTTTAGGTCAAATATGCAATGCTCTATAACTGATATTTCATCAGAAGGAGTCGTTGACTTTACATAAAATGTTCATCTTCGAGGACTAATTTGCCAGATATTTGTTTAGTAGGTCAAAATGAGTTCATATATGGTTCAAGTAAGATCAGAGTGAATCAATGAGTATGTATTGAAAGTTCAAGCTCGACTACTTTTGGGCCAGAAATATGTCTATTAGGTCAAATATTCAATACTCTATAGCTGACGTTTCATCACAAGGTGTCAATGAGTCAGTATAGAAGGTTTTTGATCGAGGACTTATTTGCCAGAAATATGTTCTGTAGGTCAAACATGGGCTCATGTATGGCTGAAGTAACATCCGAGTGAAGGAAAGAGTATATTCAGAAAATTCATAATCGAGGACACTTGGGACAAACAAATGTTTAAGTAGGTCAAATATGAACTTCTTATTGTTGAAATAAAATCAGAAGGACTCAATGAGTATGAATATATAGTTAATGATCGAGGACTAATTTGCCGTAAATATTTTCAGTAGGTCTAATATGGACTTCTGTATGGGTGAAGTAACATTAGAAGGAGTCAGTGATAATGTATATAAAGTTCAAGATCGAGTACTCTTTGGCCAGAAATATGTCCATTAGTTCAAATATGCAATACTCTATAACTGACTTTTCATCGGGAGTCAATGAGTCAGTATAGAAAGTTCTTGATCGAGGACTAATTTGCCAGAAATATGTTCTGTAGGTCAAACATGGGCTCATGTATGGCTGAAGTAACATCAGAAGTAGTCAATAGTAATGTATGAAAAGTTCAAGATCGAGAACTCTTTGGCCAGAAATATGTCCTTTAGGTCAAATATGCAATACTCTATAACTGACATTTCATCAGAAGGAGTCATTGACTTTATATAAAAAGTTCATCATCGAGGCCTAATTTGCCAGAAATTTGTTCAGTAGGTCAAAATGAGTTCATATATGGTTCAAGTAAGATCAGAGTGAATCAATGAGTATGTATTGAAAGTTCAAGATCGAGTACTTTTGGGCCAGAAATATGTCCATTAGGTCAAATATTCAATACTCTATAGTTGACGTTTCATCAGAAGGTGTCAATGAGTCAGTATAGAAGGTTCTTGATCGAGGACTAATTTGCCAGAAATATGTTCTGTAGGTCAAACATGGGCTCATGTATGGCTGAAGTAACATCAGAGGGAAGCAATGAGTATATATAGAAAATTCATGATCGAGGACACTTGGGACAAAAAATTGTTTATGTAGGTCTAATATGATTTTTTTATATGGCTGAAATGAAATCAGAAGGACTCAAAGAGTATGTATATAAAGTTAATGATCGAGGACTAATTTGCCAGAAATATGTTCAGTAGGTCTAATATGGACTTCTGTATGGGTGAAGTAACATTAGGAGTCAATAGTTAATGTATGAAAAGTTCAAGATCGAGTACTCTTTGGCTAGAAATATGTCCTTTAGTTCAAATATGCAGTAAACTATTATTGACGTTTCATCGGGAGTCAATGAGTCATTATAGAAAGTTCTTGATTGAAGACAAATTTGCCAGAAATATTTTCTGTAGGTCAAATATGGGCTCATGTATGGCTGAAGTAACATCAGAAGGAGTCAATAGTAATGTATGAAAAGTTCAAGATCGAGAACTCTTTGGCCAGAAATATGTCCTTTAGGTCAAATATGCAATTATCTATAAATGACATTTCATCGGAAGGAGTCATTGACTTTATATAAAAAGTTCATCATCGAGCCCTAATTTGCCAGAAATTTGTTCAGTAGGTCAAAATGTGTTCATATATGGTTCAAGTAAGATCAGAGTGAATCAATGAGAATGTATTGAAAGTTCAAGCTCGAGTACTTTTGGGCCAGAAATATGTCTGTTAGGTCAAATATACAATATTCTATAGCTGACGTTTCATCAGAAAGTGTCATTGAGTTAGTATAGATGGTTCTTGATCGAGGACTAATTTGCCAGAAATTTGTTCTGTAGATCAAACATGGGCTCATGTTATGGCTGAAGTAACATCCGAGTGAAGGAAAGAGTATATTTAGAAAATTCATAATCGAGGACACTTGGGACAAAAAAATGTTTAAGTAGATCAAATGTGAACTTCTTATTGCTGAAATAACATCAGAAGGACTCAATGAGTATGAATATATAGTTAATGATCGAGGACTAATTTGCCAGAAATATGTTCAGTAGGTCTAATATGGACTTCTGTATGGGTGATGTAACATGAAAAGGAGCCAATGATAATGTATAAAAATTTCAAGATCGAGTACACTTTGGCCATAAATATGTCCATTAGGTCAAATATGCAATACTCTATAACTGACTTTTCATCAGTAGTCAATGAGTCAGTATAGAAAGTTCTTGATCGAGGACTAATTTGCCAGAAATATGTTCTGTAGGTCAAACATGGGCTCATGTATGGCTGAAGTAACATCAGAAGTAGTCAATAGTAATGTATGAAAAGTTCAAGATCGAGAACTCTTTGGCCAGAAATATGAGATTTAGGTCAAATATGCAATACTCTATAACTGACATTTCATTGGAAGGAGTCATTGACTTTATATAAAAAGTTCAACATCGAGGCCTAATTTGCCAGAAACTTGTTCAGTAGGTCAAAATGAGTTTATATATGGTTCAATTAAGATCAGAGTGAATCAATGAGTATGTATTGAAAGTTCAAGGTCGAGTACTTTTGGGCCAGAAATATGTCCATTAGGTCAAATATTCAGTACTCTATAGTTGACGTTTCATGAGAAGGTGTCAATGAGTCAGTATGGAAGGTTCTTGATCGAGGACTAATTTGCCAGAAATTTGATCTGTAGGTCAAATATGGGCTCATGTATGGCTGAAGTAACATCTGAGTGAAGCAAAGAGTATATATAGAAAATTCATGATCGAGGACACTTGGGAAAAAAAAGATTTTTAAGTAGGTCTAATATGAATTTTTTTTTATGGCTGAAATAATAATCAGAAGGACTCAATGAGTATGTATATAAAGTTAATGATCGAGGACTAATTTGCTGGAAATATGTTCAGTAGGTCTAATGTGGACTTCTGTATGGGTGAAGTAACATCAGAAGGAGTAAATAGTTAATGTATGAAAAGTTCAAGATCGAGTACTCTTTGGCCAGAAATTTGTCCTTTAGTTCAAATATGCAATACTCTATAACTGACTTTTCATCGGGAGTCAATGACTCAGTATAGAAAGTTCTTGTTTGAGGACTAATTTGCCAGAAATATGTTCTGTAGGTCAAACATGGGCTCATGTATGGCTGAAGTAACATCAGAAGTAGTCAATAGTAATGTATGAAAAGTTCAAGATCGAGAACTCTTTGGCCAGAAATATGTCCTTTAGGTCAAATATGCAATTATCTATAAATGACATTTCATCGGAAGGAGTCATTGACTTTATATAAAAAGTTCATCATCGAGCCCTAATTTGCCAGAAATTTGTTCAGTAGGTCAAAATGTGTTCATATATGGTTCAAGTAAGATCAGAGTGAATCAATGAGAATGTATTGAAAGTTCAAGCTCGAGTACTTTTGGGCCAGAAATATGTCTGTTAGGTCAAATATACAATATTCTATAGCTGACGTTTCATCAGAAAGTGTCATTGAGTTAGTATAGATGGTTCTTGATCGAGGACTAATTTGCCAGAAATTTGTTCTGTAGATCAAACATGGGCTCATGTTATGGCTGAAGTAACATCCGAGTGAAGGAAAGAGTATATTTAGAAAATTCATAATCGAGGACACTTGGGACAAAAAAATGTTTAAGTAGATCAAATGTGAACTTCTTATTGCTGAAATAACATCAGAAGGACTCAATGAGTATGAATATATAGTTAATGATCGAGGACTAATTTGCCGTAAATATGTTCAGTAGGTCTAATACGGACTTCTGTATGGGTGAAGTAACATCAGGAGTCAATAGTTCATTTATGAAAAGTTCAAGATCGAGTACTCTTTGGCCAGAAATATGTCCATTAGTTCAAATATGCAATACTCTATAACTGACTTTTCATCGGGAGTCAATGAGTCAGTACAGAAAGTTCTTGATCGAGGACTAATTTGCCAGACATATGTTCTGTAGGTCAAACATGGGCTCATATATGGCTGAAATAACATCAGAAGTAGTCAATAGTAATGTATGAAAAGTTCAAGATCGAGAACTCTTTGGCCAGAAATATGAGATTTAGGTCAAATATGCAATACTCTATAACTGACATTTCATTGGAAGGAGTCATTGACTTTATATAAAAAGTTCAACATCGAGGCCTAATTTGCCAGAAACTTGTTCAGTAGGTCAAAATGAGTTTATATATGGTTCAATTAAGATCAGAGTGAATCAATGAGTATGTATTGAAAGTTCAAGGTCGAGTACTTTTGGGCCAGAAATATGTCCATTAGGTCAAATATTCAGTACTCTATAGTTGACGTTTCATGAGAAGGTGTCAATGAGTCAGTATGGAAGGTTCTTGATCGAGGACTAATTTGCCAGAAATTTGATCTGTAGGTCAAATATGGGCTCATGTATGGCTGAAGTAACATCTGAGTGAAGCAAAGAGTATATATAGAAAATTCATGATCGAGGACACTTGGGAAAAAAAAGATTTTTAAGTAGGTCTAATATGAATTTTTTTTTATGGCTGAAATAATAATCAGAAGGACTCAATGAGTATGTATATAAAGTTAATGATCGAGGACTAATTTGCTGGAAATATGTTCAGTAGGTCTAATGTGGACTTCTGTATGGGTGAAGTAACATCAGAAGGAGTAAATAGTTAATGTATGAAAAGTTCAAGATCGAGTACTCTTTGGCCAGAAGTTTGTTCTTTAGTTCAAATATGCAATACTCTATAACTGACTTTTCATCGGGAGTCAATGACTCAGTATAGAAAGTTCTTGTTTGAGGACTAATTTGCCAGAAATATGTTCTGTAGGTCAAACATGGGCTCATGTATGGCTGAAGTAACATCAGAAGTAGTCAATAGTAATGTATGAAAAGTTCAAGATCGAGAACTCTTTGGCCAGAAATATGTCCTTTAGGTCAAATATGCAATTATCTATAAATGACATTTCATCGGAAGGAGTCATTGACTTTATATAAAAAGTTCATCATCGAGCCCTAATTTGCCAGAAATTTGTTCAGTAGGTCAAAATGTGTTCATATATGGTTCAAGTAAGATCAGAGTGAATCAATGAGAATGTATTGAAAGTTCAAGCTCGAGTACTTTTGGGCCAGAAATATGTCTGTTAGGTCAAATATACAATATTCTATAGCTGACGTTTCATCAGAAAGTGTCATTGAGTTAGTATAGATGGTTCTTGATCGAGGACTAATTTGCCAGAAATTTGTTCTGTAGATCAAACATGGGCTCATGTTATGGCTGAAGTAACATCCGAGTGAAGGAAAGAGTATATTTAGAAAATTCATAATCGAGGACACTTGGGACAAAAAAATGTTTAAGTAGATCAAATGTGAACTTCTTATTGCTGAAATAACATCAGAAGGACTCAATGAGTATGAATATATAGTTAATGATCGAGGACTAATTTGCCGTAAATATGTTCAGTAGGTCTAATACGGACTTCTGTATGGGTGAAGTAACATCAGAAGGAGTCAATAGTTCATTTATGAAAAGTTCAAGATCGAGTACTCTTTGGCCAGAAATATGTCCATTAGTTCAAATATGCAATACTCTATAACTGACTTTTCATCGGGAGTCAATGAGTCAGTACAGAAAGTTCTTGATCGAGGACTAATTTGCCAGACATATGTTCTGTAGGTCAAACATGGGCTCATATATGGCTGAAATAACATCAGAAGTAGTCAATAGTAATGTATGAAAAGTTCAAGATCGAGAACTCTTTGGCCAGAAATATGAGATTTAGGTCAAATATGCAATACTCTATAACTGACATTTCATTGGAAGGAGTCATTGACTTTATATAAAAAGTTCAACATCGAGGCCTAATTTGCCAGAAACTTGTTCAGTAGGTCAAAATGAGTTTATATATGGTTCAATTAAGATCAGAGTGAATCAATGAGTATGTATTGAAAGTTCAAGGTCGAGTACTTTTGGGCCAGAAATATGTCCATTAGGTCAAATATTCAGTACTCTATAGTTGACGTTTCATGAGAAGGTGTCAATGAGTCAGTATGGAAGGTTCTTGATCGAGGACTAATTTGCCAGAAATTTGATCTGTAGGTCAAATATGGGCTCATGTATGGCTGAAGTAACATCTGAGTGAAGCAAAGAGTATATATAGAAAATTCATGATCGAGGACACTTGGGAAAAAAAAGATTTTTAAGTAGGTCTAATATGAATTTTTTTTTATGGCTGAAATAATAATCAGAAGGACTCAATGAGTATGTATATAAAGTTAATGATCGAGGACTAATTTGCTGGAAATATGTTCAGTAGGTCTAATGTGGACTTCTGTATGGGTGAAGTAACATCAGAAGGAGTAAATAGTTAATGTATGAAAAGTTCAAGATCGAGTACTCTTTGGCCAGAAATTTGTTCTTTAGTTCAAATATGCAATACTCTATAACTGACTTTTCATCGGAAGGAGTCATTGACTCAGTATAGAAAGTTCTTGATCAAGGCCAAATTTGCCAGAAATATGTTCTGTAGGTCAAATATGGGCTCATGTATGGCTGAAGTAACATCAGAAGGAGTCAATAGTAATGTATGAAAAGTTCAAGATTGAGGACCCTTTGGCCAGAAATATGTCCTTTAGGTGAAATATGCAATACTGTATGACTGACATGTCATAAGAAGGAGTCAATGAGTTTTTATAGAAAGCTCATCATCGAGGACTAATTTGCCAGAAGTAGGTTCAGTAGGTCAAAATGGGTTCTTATATGGCTCAAATAACATCAGAGTGAATCGAGTTTGTATTGAAAGTTCAAGATTGAGTACTTTTGGGCCATAAATATGTTCATCAGGTCAAATATGGGCTCATGTATAGCTGACGTTTCATCACAAGGTGTCAATGAGTCAGTATAGAAGGTTTTTGATCGAGGACTTATTTGCCAGAAATATGTTCTGTAGGTCAAACATGGGCTCATGTATGGATGAAGTAACATCCGGAGTCAATGAATATGTATGGAAGTTCATGATCGAGTAGTCTTGGGCCAGAAATATGTTCAGTTGTTCTAATTTGAACTTCTGTATGGGGGAAGTAACATCAGAAGGTGTCAATGATAATATATAAAAAGTTCATGATCGAGGACTAATTCGCTAGAAATATGTTCAGTTGGTCTAACATGCACGTCTGTATGGGTGAAGTAACATTAGAAGGAGTCAGTGATAATGTATATAAAGTTCAAGATCGAGTACTCTTTGGCCAGAAATATGTCCATTAGTTCAAATATGCAATACTCTATAACTGACATTTCATCGGGAGTCAATGAGTCAGTATAGAAAGTTCTTGATCGAGGACTAATTTGCCAGAAATATGTTCTGTAGGTCAAACATGGGCTCATGTATGGCTGAAGTAACATCAGATGGAGTCAATAGTAATGCATGAAAAGTTCAAGATCAAGTATTCTTTGGCCAAAAATACATCCTTTAGGTCAAATATGCAATACTCTATAACTGACATTTCATTGGAAGGAGTCATTGAGTTTACATAAAAAGTTCATCATTGAGGCCTAATATGTCAGAAATTTATTCAGTAGGTCAAAATGAATTCATATTTGGTTAAAGTAAGATCAGAGTGAATCAATGAGTATGTATTGAAAGTTCAAGAGTCAGAAATATGAGTTATGCAATATAACTGACATTTCATCGAAGGAGTCGAGGAGGACTAATTTGCCAGAAATGTGTTCAGGAGCTCAAAATGGATTTATATATGGTTCAAGTAAGATCAGAGTGAATCAATGAGTATGTATTGAAAGTTCAAGATCGAGTACTTTTGGGCCAGAAATATGTCCATTAGGTCAAATGTTCAATACTCTATAGTTGACGTTTCATCAGAAGGTGTCAATGAGTCAGTATAGAAGGTTCTTGATCGAGGACTAATTTGCCAGAAATATGTTCTGTAGGTCAAACATGGGCTCATGTATGGCTGAAGTAACATCAGAGTGAAGCAAAGAGTATATATAGAAAATTCATGATCGAGGACACTTGGGACAAAAAAATGTTTAAGTAGGTCTAATATGGACTTTTTTATGGCTGAAATAAAATCAGAAGGACTCAATGAGTATGTATATAAAGTTAATGATCGAGGACTAATTTGGCAGAAATATGTTCAGTAGGTCTAATATGGACTTCTGTATGGGTGAAGTAACATCAGAAGGAGTCAATAGTTAATGTATGAAAAGTTCAAGATCGAGTACTCTTTGGCCAGAAATATGTCCTTTAGTTCAAATATGCAATACTCTATAACTGACTTTTCATCGGGAGTCAATGAGTCAGTATAGAAAGTTCTTGATCGAGGACTAATTTGCCAGAAATATGTTCTGTAGGTCAAACATGGGCTCATGTATGGCTGAAGTAACATCAGAAGGAGTCAATAGTAATGTATGAAAAGTTCAAGATCGAGTACTCTTTGGCCAGAAATATGTCCTTTAGGTCAAATATGCAATACTGTATGGCTGACATGTCATCAGAAGGAGCCAATGAGTTAATTTAAATAGTTCATGCCTGAGGACAAATTTGCCAGATATTTTTTCAGTAGGTTTAAAATTGGTTCATATATGCCTGAAGTAAGATCAGAGTGAATCAATGAGAATGTATTTAAAGTTCAAGATCGAGTACTTTTGGGCCAGAAATATGTTCATTAGGTCAAATATGCAATAAACTATTATTGACGTTTCATCAAGAGTCAATGAGTTTGTATAAAAAGTTCATGGTCGAGGTCTAATTTGCCAGAAATATGTTCAGTAGGTTAAATATGGACCACTGTCTGCAGATGTAACATCAGATAAAGTCAATGAGTATGTATAGAAAGTTCATGATTGAGGACTAATTTGCCAGAAATATTTTCAGTAGGTCAAACATGGGCTCATGTATGGCTGAAGTAACATCAGAGTGAATCAATGAGTATGTGTTGAAAGTTCAAGATCGAGTACTCTTGGGCCAGAAATATGTCCATTAGGTCAAATATGCAATACTTTATTGCTGAAGATTCATCAGAAGGAGTCAATGAGTTTGTATAAAAAGTTCATGATCGAGGACTAATTTGCCAGAAATATGTTCAGTAGGTCTAATATGGACTTCTGTATGGGTGAAGTAACATCAGAAGGAGTCAATAGTTATGTATGAAAAGTTCAAGATCGAGTACTCTTTGGCCCGAAATATGTCCATTAGGTCAAATATGCAATGTTGTATAGCTGGTGTTTCATCAGAAGGAGTCAATGAGTCCGTATAGAAAGTTCAAGATCAAGGACTATTTTGCCAGAAATATGTTCAGTTGGCCTAAAATGGATTACTGTATGGGTGAAGTAACATCAGGAATCAATGATTATGTATAAAAGTTCAAGATCAAGTGCTCTTTGGCCAGAAATACGTCCATTAGGATAAATATGCAATATTCTATAACTGACTTTTCATCAGGAGGCAATGAGATTGTATAAAAAGTTCATAGTCGAGGTCTAATTTGCCAGAAATATGTTCAGTAGGTTTAATATGGACTTCTGTATGGGTGAAGTAACATCAGAGTGAATCAATGAGAATGTATTTAAAGTTCAAGTTCGAGTACTTTTGGGCCAGAAATATTTTCTGTAGGTCAAATATGGGCTCATGTATGGCTGAATTAACATCAGAAGGAGTCAATAGTAATGTATGAAAAGTTCAAGATTGAGGACTAATTTGCCAGAAATATGTTCAGTACGTCTAATATGGACTTCTTTATGGGTGAAGTAACATCAGAAGGAGTCAATAGCAATGTATGAAAAGTTCAAGATCAAATACTCTTTGGCCAGAAATATGTTTAGTAGGTCAAATATGCAATACTCTATAACTGGCTGAAGTAAGATCAGAGTGAGTCAATGAGTATGTATGAAAAGTTCAAGATCGAGGACTAATTTGACAGAAATATGTTCATTAGGTCAAATATGGGCTAATGTATTAGATGAAGTAACATCAGAAGGAGTCAATGAGTCAGTATAGAAGGTTCATGATCGAGGACTGTTT